>JBBPRH010000036.1:0-98319 GCA_038092915.1 Boletus pseudopeckii
TCAATCCCCTCGGGGTTTTTTTCACACCAAACCGGGACCCAGAACAAAACGAGAAACATCAAACGTAATCAAAAAAAAAAAAAAACAATGCACCCCCCCCCCCCCCTTCATAGGGGTACTTTAGCTGTACACACAAATCCCGTGGCGTGCCTCCCACTGCCCACCGCCTGGATCCCCTGTCTTCGGTACCCAGATTCTTGCCACAGGCGGGATATGGCCCTCTGCCGACAGCACCCGCTCACAGCTTCGGCAACGGTCCACAAAGAGCCCGCGGTACGAGACAAGAACGTTCTACAAGCTCAAGTCAGTCACAATACCCCAGCCGTGCACATTCCACACCATTAGAATCTGAACGGGCACGCGTGGATGCGACAGCACCATCTTCGTGATATGTTGCGACAATCCTTGAAAGGCTAAATAATCCGACTGTTCGTGCGGCAATTTCTGCGAATCGTCAGCGATACCGTGCCCGAAGCAAATGTTAATACATACCCTTTCCCTCGGTCCAAATGCGGCAACGCTTTCCACGATAAGCGGGCTCTCCAGCTTCGTGAATATCAACGATATATATGCAACAAGTACATCCGGTATCATAAAGCGGAGCACTACAGGGCTAGTAAGCCTCCCCGCGTGTGCACCACCGTTGGCGTTTCTCGATGATGCTGCCTTGAGCTCATCCCGGATTGCCTTGGTCCGTGACCAGATCGCTAACTTGCATGCCCCGGTCGACGACTTTACTTCACCAGCATTTCCCCGGTTAAACTCGCGCACAAACTCGAGCAGTGATTCAGCTCGCATCGGCGGTGGATCGTCCTCCGCAGACGCGAACAGTGATGAGGATCGCGGTGGCGGGGGGACGTAGGGTTGCGGAGAGCCCACCGGTGATTGTGGGTGCCTGCGAGGATATACAATCTCGTCTCTGCCTCAAAATAAATATCCATACGTACTTGCGTTTCCGATTTTCTCTTCGAAAACACAAACCGAGTTCGCTTTGATCCGCGTCTTCACTCGCGCGCGCTGCTCGCAACGCCTCCTGTACCTTGTCAGAGCGTAGCACCTCCAGAAAGTCATTCAACGCGCGAAAATCGTGACTAGGTGTCGAGTTGAACGTGACTGCGAATTCCCGATCGATTGTTGGGTCAAACGGAGGTGGGAAATCGGCCAACGGCGAGGTTGACGGAGGTCTGAGGAGCACGGTAGGTACATGTCGAAGGGTTTGTAGGCGATTGTGGACGTCTGTCAGCGTCTGAATGCGCTCTTGAAGGCTTGGTGGAGATACGTCCGAGCTTGTCGTCACTGTTGCGTCTGACATGGTACGTTGTTTCCAAGTCGATCACCTGACCGTAAGCATGAATATTCCAAGTGGCTGTGCAGATAATGACCCCCCCTCACAACTCAATACAGGACATGTATCGCGGCTACTAACTTTTTCCGGTCTCGAGCGCGGCGCTCCGCTGTATGGACTCTATCCAAAACGTCCGTGATAAGGATGCAACTCATCCTTTATTTAAACCAAGGACGAATCTTGATTAAATTTGAGCATTTGTGTTCACCATTATGATCGGAACCTTCTTCTATACCTCTGGAAAGCACCTGCGGTCGGGTCCAGGTCCTACTTGTACAAACCGGTAAACATGCACCAACCGACGGCGCCGATAACCGTTATCTTGCCCTCGTCTTGACGAATACAGGGCAAGTACTGAGTGTAAGTAGGCGCCACCGCTCGCTTGGAATTGACTTACCCCCACCCTGGAAGACTACACGCCACCTTTACATATCTTGTACTTGATCATTCCTGTGATCACTTATCAGCTTAATTCAGTCTTTTGTCCCTTGGACCCACAGTATTACTACCTCATCATGGGCGCTTATGTATACGTTCAGCCGCTGACAGAGGGCGTACGCCAAATGTTCGCTGAGAACGGATCAAGTCGAACGGTCGCCCACTTGTATCATGCTTCCGCCTGCGTACCGACCGTAGTCAGGAAAGAGTTAGGTTCGGTCAACCAATCGAGAGGAAAAAACCGAAAGAGCTGATATTGCCAGACGTAAATGCATTGATGAGATGGCGTCGTGCATGATTTCTTCCGAACCAACGCCTATCATTTTATGGCAGGAATAACGACCAGCATTACCTGGAAGGTGTGCCAATCCAAGATTTCATCCGTAACGAGTACAGTCATCATTCGGAGGTCCCAAAAATCATGGACAGGGATAACGTTTCGTAGATCCTACCAATAGATCGCTTCAAATTAGGAAACATCCAACGAGCAATGAAGCGATTACCCATTTTTATTCAACCTATGATGTCGCGTGAAATCCTACATGCGGTTGGCGCGGAAGACTGAAAACAAACTCAACATATGCGCCATTCAAACACAGCAAACGAGACTAGTCCGAAGTGATCGCTACACTGACGAGGCCACACCACTGCTGATGTATTTCACCGAGCAGAATGCATGCGGTCGCGACGCCACCCAAAGGTATGCAGAAGCAGTGGGCCCCCTTTAGGTTTCGGTATGCAGTTGAGAACCCTGCATTACATTCTTTTGGCATCTTGAACTCTCTCGTAGTTATCTGCGCCGCATGAATGTTACGCACGACCATTCCGTTACAAGTTAGAAGATACACACCCGTGCCCTTATACGCTGCATCCATTCCTCAAGTCCAAGTGAGACAAGAACAGCTTTCTCTTGACCTGTCTGATAATCGCCGCTGCCGAGCCACAGGCCGATGTCAGTGAACTCCCCATTTGACTCCTCACTGAATGGCCCTGCCAGAACACTGTCATGGAAGTTTGAAATGGCGGCCGCCTGAGCCCCTGACGTGAACTGTCGCATAAATTCCCGAAATTCCCCATCGGGTGGAGAAGCGCCTGCGGCAACGAGGGTCATGGCAGAGGGTATGTAAGTCGGAAGTGATGACGAAGTTGCTGGTGTGGTCCAAAAGCCCGGTGGGAATGGCCGGTAGAGCGCATTCAGGGTGTTGACGGTTGCCCTACCAAGCGAAAGATCGCCTGTAGCGGTTTGCAAGGATATAGAATCCATGGAGTTAGTATGGGGCTCGGGCTATCGGAGAAGGCGTTGAATGTTTACTAGCACTTAGTTGACTGACTGACCTCACCGTTCTGTCACGTCAGCACGTGGCTTCGTCGTCCAACGACAAACACTGGAAGAAATTTTTGGTACTAAATATGACATTGAATCAAGTTTCTTTGTAGGTGAATAATTTATTAATAAATAGAATATATATAATATTCAGACGGAATTTCTACACTTTTTATTTATTTAGTAAGCCAGCTTCGGAAAGGTTGTCACAGGGTACGTTCGAGTTGTTCTCGTTGATAAACCTTCTAGGAACGATATGGTTTCGGATCATGCGATGCCGACTGATTCAGATGATAATACTATATCGCATTGCTTGGAATTTTGTTGCCAATCTGCAAACTTTCTGTCAGCTACCTCCGGTGCCTCAGTTTACATATCCGGCAGGTAGGATATTTACGTAAGCCAGCTGTCAGGTACAGCGTGACAAGAATGTGACATCCGGTAAGCCATCACACATCCGTTACTTTTCAATGGCTTACTGACAGCCACATTGCAGTCTCCCCTACTACATTTTCTTTACGGAACCATAGTGGAGCCCATCTGACGGCGGCGCATTAGGTTTTATGTTACGGTCAGCAGGAAAGAATGCTGCGCTGAACAGGTATGCCTTGATGCAACAGCATAGTTCTCCAAGTGTACTCAGTCATGCATTAGTTCCAAGCTCATTTCTTCAAGCATGCCCTCAACAATCCCTGGGGCCCTCTACTTACCCAGGTATAGATCGACACATCAAATCATTCATTTTCGGTTCGCGTCAACTGTAACTCCCAAGTCTGCTATCGCTCAGCCGGCCGATCATGTTGTTCCTCCCCCAATCCCACCTCGGGGGAACAAGAAGATAGAGATGAAGCCTGGCCCTGTCAAGCCCACCACACTTTGGTCAGACTCGATACCATCTCGACGACCCTCGCAAGACTCGTCTCCGCCCTCTTACTACCGTCCTCCCCGCCACAACAGGCCTCCTAAACCTATCGAATCCTCGCTCAGTGCACTAGCTCTCGCGAAACAGGACATCATTTCTGCATCTGAACGTGGCGTGCTGGAGCCACCCCCAAAAGATGCTACCCCGTTCAAGCGGTTCACCCACCAAGCTTTCCAACTCTTGGTGTGTTAGCAATCTTTCTCTGAGGTCTAGGTTAACGCTCGTTCGTCCGCAGAAATTTTACTTTAGGGGTCTCAAGTCAATAAATACCCACAGAAAACAGGTGGCTGTAATCAATGCCCGTGCAAAATCTGGTGGTGCTTTGCCTTCTCGCGCAGAGCAACGTTTCATCAAAACTTACAGACGGGATGTTCTCAAGTCAGTCTCTTCGAGATGAGGTGTATTTGGAACTCATTTGTCTCTAGACTCGTACCATTCTTGGTCATCGTCCTTGTGGCAGAGGAACTAATACCTTTTGTTGCACTCTACGCTCCACGCATGCTCCCTTCGACCTGTGTACTGCCAGGTCAACGAGATCGTATCGTGTCCAGAGCGCGCACCCAACAACTGACCGCGCTTTTCACCCACCGTGGCGTATTTGAAGTCATTTGTAAAGAGGGTAAGCAGTCCGGTTTCGTCCCAGTGACGAGCATGGGCAATCCGGGTGTAGTGTGCAGGTATGATAGGTTGAATATCTCTTTGCCTCATTGCTCATCTTCGTAAAGCGTTCTTGGGCTACCAGGTTGGGGTCCTGCTCTCCTCAATACTTGGCGGATACGTAGGCATCTGAATGCCGTTGCGGTGGATGACGAAAGGCTGCGACGCGAGGGTTGTGGTCGTCATTTGACGATCCCCGAGCTTGAGGAGGCACTGCTTGAGCGCGGAATGTGAGTCCTCGATATTCCTCTTTGGCTATGGCGTCCCGATTTTTGACCATGATCCAGGATCCCGGAGTCTGATATCCTTTCAGCGGATGCCATGAGAGCTCACCTAAATTGGTGGCTGGATAGCGCCGAGGTCTTGCCAACAGGCTCCAACCCTGTCAGCAGACGCTTGTTGATGCTTGGTTTAATCGGTTCGCAGAAATGATCGCGTATTCCTCCAGCATACCGTCGTCCTATCACTTCCCCACTGTTGAGCGAGCGAACGACACTCCCTCTAATTGATGGACTGTAGAGTATTACTATAATATAAACACGTCTCACTATCCTTTATTCTTGTTCGAGTTTCATCAAAACCATATCCCGGTGCGCAGTGCGCTATAGATTGCGAGTCGTCCGACTGTCCAAGAGCTATCAATTAGACATGATATTATTTGAACATCTGCCGTTCGTTTATCAAGCAATGTTGCAGCCAATAGTAACATCGCGGTATGGTACATGGGTAACCTAAACAGAACTATGTATACGATGTCCCACCACCATTCATCATATGAGTTGCCACAATCCACATGTCTGCAGGATAGAGGGTACACATGGTACAAGTGCACAATCAGGTCCAACGAATCCTACGCCTGCACGCTCACGCAATGCTTTCCAGGAGGTACTCGAATGATACGACAAGAGTGAATTCATTCACTCGCTGAACGATCTGGCCGAGCCCGATGGTGACAGGCAATACACAACCAAGAATTCGACTCTCTTTTTGTCAAATGTCTCGTACCCACACCTCGGTCCGCTGCGGACACACGATGTCCCAACACTCGAACCGCGGTCGGGCGTATCGGGAACGAGACAAGAGAGACGACACGCTCGGACTGCGCACCCATGCCATGTGATTCTCCCAACTGGCCTTCGTCCATCCGCTCTGCTCGTGGTATCGCGGTCCCAGAGGCGCGGCGATGGACAGTGCTTGTAATGCAGGCAACTCGAGCTGATCGAGCACCGTCTCCAGCTTCTCGGGGTCTCCAAAGTCGAGTATGTCCCTGTCGAGACAGACGTCGAGGTAGAGGAGGGAGGGCACGACGATCTTGTGGTTGCTCTGGTGCTGTAGCCGGAAACGGAGGGCATCGTGCGAGAACGAGAGCGTGAGGTGTTGGAGACTGGGAAAGTCTTGGAATAGGACGGCGAGATCGAGGGGCATGTTACAGTCAAAGGAGAGGTGGGTTATTTGCGAAAAGATGGTGCGAGGAAGGAGGTTGATCGATGTCCCGTCTCCTTTGAGTGTGATGCGCCTGAGATTGGGAACAGAGAAAAAGGCAGGTATGTTTGATTCCAGGGGTTCGTCAACACGATGTATGGAATGAAGCGAGATGACGATGGATTGTAGCGCTGGTGAGCTCGCGCGATCCATGAAATGGTGCAAATACGTTCTATTGACGTTCAAGCACAAATCTCTCAGCTGTGCGCTGTGCGCAACCGCGAGCTGAAAAACGTCAGAGCACGACGCGTTCCTGTCTGGCCCGAAATCGGTGTGCGGAGGACACGTGATGCTCATGCGGATAGGGCGCAGGCGGGATCGATCCAGCCACCGCTTCACCATCTGTACTTCGAGCTCGTAGTTCCATACGCCACGATCATGTAGGGCGATGGAAGACCATAGCTCAGAAGTACTCTGCGCGACGGCTCGCCATCGGCGACACACGTGCGTGAGGACCAGCGGTGCGGAACGCGTGTCCGGCACGGCGTAAGGGTCGTCCGGTAAGCAGTGTTGGAAGATCTCTTGGAGTACTTGGTCAGGAACGGCGCGCACAGGGCTGAGCCGTGCACGGTGGATGGACAGACGACGTTGAACAGCGTCGCGTTGGTGTTCTAGAAGGCGCATCTGAGCGTTTGCACGCGCGATGCGCATCCGACATTCTTCAATGTCTTCATCGATGAGTTGGAGTGTGACGCAATCTTGAGTGAGTGCGTGTTGAGCCGAGGTGTACTCGGCTGCGTGGGGTGGACACATCGAGTCGACCACGTCGGTCTGGACCTCGCGCGGAGGAAAGATGTCAAATTTATCGAGCTTGTCGAGTAACTGTTCGGGTGTTTCCATGCGTCCAGTGTCTGGCATTCTAGAAACGAGGCTCAGAGGTCTGAATAACTCTATTTTCGAGGGCGTTCCGGAAAGGCTTACTGGTATGACAAGACTGTGGGGGGAGGGCCAACACGAGGGCTTTAGTCTAAATTATTATAAGGGAACTCATAGCCGTGCTATTCGCTCGGACGGGCCATGCTACAGGTTGGGCTTGGCTCGCTGCCGAACTACAGCATGTAATTCGCATCATCATGGGGTGTGAGTCAAATGACTCCACTCACCGCGGTTGAACCCCTGATTTACATACGTTTTCTGCCGGAACTTGGAGGCGTTCCGGTCGTCCACGGGTCTATACCGAATTTCTTTGGGTGCGTTGGCGCCAATGCATGCTTTCGATGTCGTGTTTTCGAAGACGACAGGAGGTCGAACATGCGTCCAAAGAGCCAAGAGCCAAGCCAGAGTTTGCAATCAATTACTACCTTCCGTATCCGGATGCAGTTAAGTAACTTGTCTCGGGGCAAACATCCTTGTATACATGCAGTTAACACATAACAATACGAAATCGTCCTAAATATCAAATCTACGCTCTTCCATCCCTCTGACCCCAGAGGTCACGATCCGTCGTTCGTCGAACATGACGGTGCCACGTCCACTCGCTTGCTTGGACCCGACTGGCCCCGCAATCTCCGTCCCTTCCCCACCTTCCAGATCCCACACCCATATCGAGCCGTTGACACCAAGACTGACGCAGCGGCCATCCGCTAAAGAAAGTGCGGAGACGGGCCCCAGTGGTCCATGGAGCGTGCGGACGAAACTGAGCCTTGGTGCGTGTGACGAGGAGAACGGTGGCATGTACAACCGATAGAGTTGGAGTTGCGTCGACGTATGACTCGGTGGAGAGATATAAGAGGACGTTGACGAAGAGGACGAAGAGGAGGCACCATCGCTCGACGAACCTTCGTCCAGCGATGGGAGTGATTCAGAAGCGTCGCCGGGGGCGAGGACGACCCATTTACCATCCGTCTGTGTATCGGCAACCTGTTTCACTTTGCGTCCCCACTGCGTGCGCATGGTCTTCAATTTCTCATCGTCTATCCAACCTTGAGGAACGTCAAAGGCACGCGCCGAGCGTGTCCCAGCCACAGTGAAATTGGCTGTGGAGAGCGATGCTGGACCGGTCGCCCCAGAGAGAGCAGCAGTAGGTGTGACGGAACCGGAGGATGAGATGATCAGCTCGGTGACACCGACACTCCAATGTGCCGGGTATACTGGGATGGCATATGCCAAGACAAGCTTGTATGACGTCGAGGAGGGCATGGCGGACAGGATCAACGAGGTTGGCGGATGGCTCGTGAATGAGCTGAGAGAATGAGTATGGGTAATTGTGTCCCCACTGAGGTCGTATATCATGAGTGTGAACGTGTGAGATAAGGTGACGAGTAATGGGTGATGGTATGCAGCGTGCATGACATGAGATCGGTGGCGGGGCAACGGGATATAAGCGAGCTTCGGGGATGGGGAGATTGATAAGGGATCGTACTGATAGATACTGAACTCCCCAGTCGATAAGAAAGCCGCAAAACGGAGAAGACCATCATGTTTGGACGTTTTAGATAATGGACGTGACTGGTCGATAGCTATGGTGGATATTCCCACCGGACCAGTGGTAGTGCTAGATCTGCACTTGAGCGAACGGACCGTATTCGAACGAGATCTGAGCAAGATTATAGGTTGGTGAGACATCTCTGAAGAAGCAGAGATGGTCAGAGCGCCAGCCAGCAAGACGTGGGACCTTGGTGTCGCTGACGTCGACGGAGGACTTTGGGAGGGCGAGGGAGTGGATGGAGCATCACCCACGCTTTCTACGGCGCAACGACCTTTGTTGGGTGGATGAAACAGATGTAAGAGAGTGGCCTTGAGAGTGCCCACCATTTCTCCAGTTTGAGCTTATGCGGTACATCCACTTCCAGTTGAGACTCTGCGAGTCGTCTGCCGGAAGGGATGCGCGGGATGGGAGTCGCTTTACCAAGCGATCATCTGTTCTGCTGTAGAATCCCTTTCCACCCCGAAGGCGAGCTTTCCCAAAGTCTCTGATGAAGAGTGTTTTCCAGAGCTGTCGACAATGCAGAAAGGAGTTGTGTCGCTCATGTTCAACAACCGTCTTTGTCCAAGGCAATATATATGCAAGTACCTGGTTGTCACACGCCAGTCTGGAGCAGTTCTTGTTGGCAGCTTGAATGGCGCATAGATCCCTCGAGTTCAGGAACGAGAATATGAAGAGGACGAGCTCGTCATATAGGGCATCGTCGAATGACATGGCGATGCCTCGTAGGGATGGTGAATAGAGACCATGCTGGCGCTTTGATGGAGGTAAA
The DNA here is from genome assembly GCA_038092915.1 of Boletus pseudopeckii. NCBI lineage: Eukaryota > Fungi > Basidiomycota > Agaricomycetes > Boletales > Boletaceae > Boletus > Boletus pseudopeckii. The sequence goes on from JBBPRH010000036.1 coordinate 9,366, forward strand.
TGTGCTGGAGACAACTGTCGTTTCACTGGCTTGGATGCCATCGCCGCAGGAGAAAGAGACCATACACGAGCTGACCGATAACCGGCATCTGGGAAAATCGGGCTGCGCGGACCGCGCTCTCTACAATGTACACCATCGTCGAAAAATCCACACTGTCAAGGACCTTTCCCTCATGAAAGCGACCAAGGAATGGATGTAAGCTTTCTGATTGCCTGTCCATGTCCCCAGCTTGATCGACCACGCGTTTTCCTCGCGTGTTGGCACTGCGGAAAGCGCAAGTATCAACTTCCATCCAGCCATCAAGGGACCCAACCCTAAACCACCAACATGTGCGGTATTACATCTTCTGCGGTGACGCGCCTTGGACGCGTGCATTAAGGTGCACCGTCATCCCACCGCTTCATACAGCAACGTGTCCGCAGGTATTTAGCCCCCCCCCCTGATTCAACTCCCCTTTTCTTCAGCTATCTATCCAACGCCTCTTTTGTACTCGGTACGGATCTCGACGACAGATAATTTGATCTTGATCTCAATGTGTTTCCCCCTCCAGATTTTCTCATGGCATCGGTCAATATCGTCTTATTTGGAGAGACAGGTGTCGGCAAGAGCTCGGTGATCAACCTGATTGCAGGGCGGCAGGTCGCGAGCATCTCCCCAGACGCCGAGGGACGTACGCTGTCCTCCCGGCAGTACAGCTTCCCTGTTGGAGGCAGGACGTTCCACATATGGGACACTGCCGGGCTGGAGCAGCCAGAGCTGGGCGCCGTCGGATACATGGCTGCTATTGAAGGCGCCCTTGCGCTCATCCGGCAGCTCGCTCAGCAAGGCGGCATCGACCTCCTTCTCTTCTGTATGCGTGGGAACCGCGTCACCGCGACGACGCAGAGCAACTACAGATTGTTTCACGAAGTACTTTGCCGGTCAAAAGTACCCATCGCGCTCGTGATCACACACCTCGAACGGGAACCGGACATGGAGGCGTGGTGGACGCGCAACCTGGCCAGTCTGGAAAAGTATGGTATCAAATCGGCGGGACATGCGTGTGTCACTGGGCTGCCGACGCACAGCAAGTACCGGGAGTCGAAGGCGAACATCGAGCGGATGTTGCGCGGATACAATGGCCAGGGAAAGTATGTCATGCCATCCGATTCGTGGTTCATCGAGTTCTTGCGGTTTTTCGGGCGGTTCGCTCCCCCGAAGAAGGATTTGAAGAAGAGGGAGTTGTTGAAGCTCCTGACGAAACGGTGCCAGCTGAATTCGAAAATTGCACAAGACCTTGCAGAGGTGTTGATTCAGAACCGGGCATGAGGGCCGCACTTGTATTCACGCTCGTTTTCTGGACAGCTTAAGTTAACATGTACTGTGATGCTTGGTGTAGTTTCATCGCGTATGATGCGTTGATGTATGATAACGCGTTACTTATTGATGTTGGTCATACCCATGTTTACCGTAACTTAGTAATGCTGTACTTATGGTACTGTACTTGGATTTTCTCATCTACAACTGATTCACTCGTGAAATACAATGGCACCTTCACGAGGCCCACAAACGCTCGCGCGTAAACTACACACGACTCTCAGTAACCATCGTGGCCCAGTGCACGTCGTCCGCTACGCCAGAGGAAGTGCCAAATACATCCTGAGCGGTGGCCAAGACCGCACCGTGCGCCTCTGGAACCCCGACTCGGGCGCCCAGATCAAGTCATTCGAGGCGCACGGATACGAGGTCCTCTCCATATCCGTGTGAGTTTGCACGAAAGGTCATACCATCGTCGGTGTTGGGCTGACGTGTGTGTTTAGGAGCCATGATAATGCCAAGTTTGCGTCGTCGGGCGGCGACAGGTCCGTCTTTGTCTGGGACGTCGCGACGGGGGTGACGACCCGTCGATTGGCGGGTCACATGGGCAAAGTGCACGCCGTCGAGTTCAACGCGGACGCAAGCGTGTTAGCGAGCGGTGCGCCCCGCGTCACGACCATCGTTTCCCTTACTCATGTTCATCGAACAGGCTCTTACGACGCGACGATCAGGCTATGGGACCTACGGTACGTGGCGCCAGCGTTTCCCCTCTCCTTCGTTCCTCAATGTGTCTCTAGAGCCCAGTCCCGTGCGCCGATCCAGGTGCTCGAAGAGGCCCGCGATGCCGTGCAAGCCATCCACGTCGGCGCGACGAGCCTCACTGCCGGTTCCGTGGACGGCTACGTCCGCACGTACGACCTCCGCAAAGGCGAGCTCCGCACAGACTTTGTCGGACGTACGTTTGCCTTTACCTCTTCGTCGTGCTGCACTTTCACACACTTTTTCCTTTGCTGTTGCTGCACAGAGCCTGTCACCTCGGTCGTCCCATCTGCAGACGCGACCACGCTCCTGGTTGCTACCCTCGACTCGCACGTGAGGCTGTTCGACGCGGCGACGGGGAAGCTCTTGAATGCGTTTACGGGGCATGCACACATGTCCTATCGGTGTCATGCCTGTTTCGGGCACGAAGAAGCAAGTGTCGTGTGTGGTGACGAAAACGGACAGGTTTGGGCTTGGGACTTGGTCGATGTAGGTGATACTGCAGTGCTGGTGTTGGATCAGGGAGCTGATATCATGTGTAGGCGGCAGTTCTGCAGCCGAATCCTCCACCCAAGGTCCACAACAAAGTCATCACTTGGACGGAGCACCATCCGAGCGAGGCTGGGGAGATGATCACTGCAAGTGCTGATGGGACTGTCAAAGTGTGGAGGCAAGCATGAGGAGCACAAGAAATGGACATTCCTAGATACGAAACGAAAAAAAAAAAAAAAATAGTAGTAATACAACACGAAACAAACGTTAGTGACCAGATCCATCCATGACAGCCTTTAATCGTTGTCTGAGCATACCCCTCGTGCCGGTAGATTCCCTCTGATCCTTCGAATGCTCGGCTGCGGAGCCAGCGCTCTCCCAATCCGAGAAGTTGGATGCGGTAGGGGATGCGAGGTCAGCGGTGACCATGGAAGGAGTGTTTCCGGCGCTGGATGCGCCCGAGTCCCGCACGACACCAAACTCGCCGGGACCGACGAGCTCGACGGTTTCCGTGAGGATCGCGATGCGGGTCCAGCGACGATACCTTGTGTACTTGCCCATGCCGCCCTTGCTGCTTGCACCCTCCCATTTGTTGTCGCCATAGACCCAGCCTTCGGAGTCGGTCACGATGTCATCCTCGTGAGCTGGGATGATGGATGGATCTGGGAGGTGCTGGTCGGAATGGGGTTTCTTATCTCGCTCTGGGGATTCGCACGGACCGCTTCCACAAGAGTCTCTTCCTCTTGCGGCACGCAACATACGTGCGGCAGTGCCGGTGTCGTCGGGCGTATCTTTGTCCTTTGGGGGCGACTTTTCGATTCTCCATAGGCCGTCGTGGCCCTCCTTTCTAACGACGACGCGCCATTCTGGTTCTTCCCAGGTCCACCTGGCCATGCGCTTTGCTCTGCCGTGTTTTCCGATGGGGACAAAGGAGGTGGTTGGGGATGGAAGGGAGAAGGTGGAAGGCGGGGGCAGGGGCTGCTGCGAGGTGCTGCACCAAGATGGGCGTTCACCAGGGAGGAGAGCGGCTGTCCAGTCGAGGCCGACCCACCAGCGCTGGTTCTCGTATACGGTGAAGAGGAATCGAAGGGGTGGGGAGGGGCGTGGTGCAGAGGGGTCGTCGTTGTCGCCGTGATTGGATGGTGCGCTGGTGTACTCTGTGGCACCGGAAACGGGGCGGGAAGCGTACTCAGGAGGGGGAGAAGGCGTCGATGTGGGGAGGGGAGTGTCGGAGATGAGTGCGTAGAGGTGGTAGAATGCCCAGCGGAGGTGTGCGCTGCGTGCGAGGGCGGCGCGTGCATTGCGAGCCCAGCGGGCGCGGTGTGTGAGGAGGAGGGTGCCGGAGATGGCGATGCAGATGCGGAGGGGGACGAGGTGGGTGAGGACGAGGTAGGGGAGGTATAGAAAGGCGGTGATGCGAAGGAGTGTTAGGGATGGGGACGGGATGGGATTGTCGGGGAGGAGTGCATGTAGGACGGCGAGGTCGTCGACGAGGGCATGTACGGTGGACTCTGTCGCGGGGGGAGGCGGTGCGGGCGGTGCGGGGGACGACCAGTGACGAAGGGCGAATACGAAGAGGACGGCAAGGGGAAGAAAGAACCTGAAGAGAGAGATGAGCACTAGAGAGGGGGAGAAACGGAACTTTATACTTGAGGGTGAGGTCAGCAAAGAGACAGAGAGACCACCAGAGGGCGAGGAGAAGGGCGGACTCTTCCCACGGTGCGGACCAGGTGAGCACGTCGGCAATGTGTCGGACGTCGTGTATGAGGGGCGCGAGGGGCAGCAAATGCAGGGTCAGCGGGGGAGGCGTCGTCGAAACAAAGTCGACGAGCGCGGACATGGCCGAGCAGAACAAAGTCACAGGTGCTCCAATGAGGCAATCTTGCAGAATCTGACGCCATTCACAGACTCTCTCTCGTCAACCACGAGGACGACGACGCGCTGACCATGCCCGAACCCACTGGCCTCCATCGCGGGCTGTCTGCGAGACAAGTCCAGATGATCGCCATCGCTGGCACCATCGGGACTGGTCTCTTCCTCGGCACGGGCAAGTCACTCTCAGAGGGTGGTCCCGCTAGCATGCTTATCTGCTATGCTATCATTGGCTTCGTCGTATACATCACCCTCCTCCTCCTCGGCGAAATGGCCACACAGTACCCCGTCGCAGGTACGTCCTTGTCTCTCCCGTTCACCTCTACTCACCCCCCCTGAGGCTCGTTCAACGCATACGCTACTCGCTTCTTCTCCCCTTCATACGGCTTCGCCCTCTCCTGGAACTACTGGTTCAACGACGCCGTCTCTGTCGCATCCGATCTCACCGCCGCCCAGCTCGTCATCCAGTACTGGACTCCTCGGCACACCTGGGTCATCAGTCTCCTCGCCTGGGTCTTCCTCGTGTCTATCAATGCGCTCCACGTGCGCGCTTATGGAGAACTAGGTATCGCCTTATCTTCACCCCCCCTACATCTCTCACATCTCCTCAGAATATTGGCTCGCTTTCCTCAAGGTCGTCACCATCGTCCTCTTCATCCTCCTCGGCGTACTCGTCAACGTCGGCGTAAACACAGAGCATACCTACATTGGCACTCAATATTGGTCCATCCCCGGCGCACCCTTTGTCAATGGTTTCTCTGGTTTTGCAAATGTATTTGTCACTGCCAGCTTCGCATGCACGTCCTTTCATCTCCACTCTCGCACCCACTCATCCCTCTGCAGTCGGCGGAACCGAAAGTCTCGGCATCACCGCCGGTGAAACACGAAACCCGTCCCGAAACATGCCCAAAGTCGTCAAATTCGTATTCTGGCGGTAAGACTAACCACCGCGGTCTTCGTCTCCTCTTTACACCCCCTCTAGAATCCTCTTGTTTTATGTCCTGAGCATTTTGCTCATCGGTCTCAACGGTGCGTCCGACGATCGCCCGCATTCCATCCTCTGCTCATACCTTCGATAAGTCCCGTGGGATTACCCAAACCTCTCAAACAAGTCTACTGCCACATCCCCATTCACCATCGTATTCAAGTTGGCCGGATCAAGTACGTTCCCTCCTCACACTTGCAGTATCGGTCCCTGAGCTCCATTAGCCGTGGCTGCTTCTTCCATGAACACCGTCATTCTCACCTCCGTCTTTTCCGCCGGTAATCATGCTCTCTTTACCGGTACTCGCGTTCTCTACGGCCTCTCTGTCGTCTCTCCTCGTAGACAAGCCCCTGCCATCTTCTCAAAGACCACATCCACCGGGGTTCCCATATATGCATTGCTAGCCACCAGCAGTATCAGTATCTTGTGCTTTGCAAGTAGCTTTTTCGGTAGCGGCCAACTTTGGGGATGGTTACAGAACATCGTCGGTGTCTCTAATCAAGTCAGTTCAACCCCTCTCCGTCGTACCCATTCTCACCGCTTGCAGATTGCATGGCTATCCATTGGTCTCGCCAGCTGGAGGTTCAGAAAAGCATGGATTGCCCAGAACCGCTCCGTGGACGAATTAAAGTTTTACGTTCGCTGGACTTGGCCTTGGGGTCCTTATTTCGTTGTACGTTGCACCACTTTCAGCCTCTGACACACGCTCAGTCCGTTGTAGATCATCACCGTCGCGTCGTTGATCCTCAGTAAGTCGTCCCGCGTTACATGGTCTAGTTTAACCCCATCTCCACAGTCCAAGGCTGGTCCTCCATTTTCCCAACGTTTTCTGCTGTCAATTTTATTTCATTGTACATCGAGATACCCATCATGATCGTCATGTACACCGTCTGGTCACTTGCCAAGGATATCTACCCGGCCAAACCGGATGTAGTAGCTCCAAATGGGTTTACCTCGGGGTCCACTAATGAATCGACACCTCTGATCCCCACCTACCCCCGTAGTCGGCACACGAGCATGTTTGACATTGTTGACATTTGTAGCATAGACCTGTATCAAGACGAGTACGTAGAAGATGCCGAAGACGAACTTGATGAAGAAGAGGTGAAACAGGATCTACAAGCTCGGTTTGGGTGGTTATGGAGGTTGTATTATCTCGTTGCTTAGAGTTCCCGTCACACCCACACACTACACTATTAGACTCACCTCAAGTCTCCTATCGGGGTGAGATTGTGATTTACGCTACTTTTCTATGCACACATGGTCACTTTGCCGGAGTGGTTAACGGGATCGCCTGCTATTCAGCAAAGCGGTTGGTCTTTGACCGCGAGTGTTCGAATCGCTCAGGTGACGCTTTTTTGCTATTCAAATCTGCCTTTTGTCCAGCTCGAGTATCGGAGTACAACCAAATTTATGTAAATCGTGAACTGTTTCATTGTTGACCTGACCGATCATGAGCGCGAACAAGTACGCCAACCTCCCTGATATCGTTCGTACCACGCTTTTGTACCAGCTCGTGCACTGATCTTGTCCATCCAAGGACACTGCACCGGACGTCTACGAGACAGAGGATGTCTTTCCATCATCTCACGACGACGTACGTTTCCCCATTCCATAATGTCAATACGCCGCCGATCTCTTGTAACAGGGTGGTGATTCTGACGACGATGAACCCTCCGCCGCACGTACCCGGGCGAGGGCAGCTGCCGATGCCACAGCGACGAACCACGAAGAGCTCGACGTCAGCAACCTGATCAACCCCGAAGAAGCCAGCAAACGTTTCCGGAAAGCCGAGCGTGCCCGTACGTCCTCCTCCATCCCTATCCCGTCCACTCCGTGGAACTCATCGCACACGTGCTTTTTCTTTTCGTTTTTCGTCGACAGGTCGCCAACGTACGCGTTACGCGTACCCACCCTCGCCCTCCCCTTCATCCAGTCGTTCCTGCTCGACCTCCCGTTCACCCACCCGCACGCTCCCCCTCCCTGCGCGTCTACGCGCTCTCCAAGCCGAACTCGCCGCACTGGAAGCGGAGCTCGAGGACCCGTCCAACCCGGCGCTGCAAGCGCGCGAAAAGGACGGGGAGGGCGTCGATCCCGGGGAGATGATCCGGGGATTGGTCGATGTGCGGAGACGGTTGGAGAAGGTGAGGAGGGGGAGAGAAGGGAGAGGGAGGTTGGTCGGTGTCGTCGTTGGTGAGGGTGAAGACAGTGATACGGACGAGGACAGGGACGGGGAGGACGATCACGACAAGATCGAGGGTGGGACGGTCAAGGGTAGGGGGGACGTCCCGGAAGCGAGGAGCATCGTAGAAATGGACAAGCGGGTTGGGGAGCTCGAAAAGCTGGTCGGGTCTGTGAGCGCGACGTTGGACGAGGTGAGAGCGATGTGCCATCGATGTCTCTCTCTATGTCTGGGGCTGACTCGTCGTTCTATTAGGCTACGCCCCTCACGCCTCCGCTTTTACCGATGCTCATGCGGCTCAACAACCAGCTCACGCTGCTTACTCAACCGCGGCACATTGACTCGGTCTCTAGGCGACTCAAGCTGCTCCTTTCGGACTTGGAACGCGTGTCTGCCAGCCAAATACAAAAGCGCCAACAAGCGAACGGGGGCACTGGTACGTTGACCGTGCTTACCCCTGCCCAGGATGCCGTCCTCCCCTTGCTCTCGCGCCTCGCGCCATCTTTGCCTCATATTCCTCATATTCTTACGCGATTGAGGACGCTTTCGGCCCTGCACGGATCCGCCGCCGAGTTCCAAAGCGCGGTCACAGCTCTCGAAGAGGAGCAGAGACGGACGAGAGAAGCACTCGAGGCACTAAATGGCGCGGTTGCGAATGTCGAGGCCAGTTTAGAAGCAAATCGCACCACAGTTGCTGGCAATGTGAGCAGCCTCGAGGACAGGGTAGAGAAGGTGTTGAATAGATTAGAAGAGGTCGCCAAGTAGACGATAGTGTACTCGGACTAGCGACGTAGATACCCCGTGAATTAACTGGTTTCTACCGGATACGAGAAACGCATTGATAGCAATACATTGTGGAACGTGTCCAAGACGTCAAACAAACCCGTTCAAGCTTCGATGCCATACTCTTTTAGATACTCTCGTGCATGTTGTTTCGCTTCGTCGGATACATGCGGGTCTATCGAAGACATGGTCAGGAACTGCGTGATAATACCGAGGGCCCGCGACATACTGCGGAGCGATGCTTTGTAACCCCCAAGCACGCGTGTCTGGTGCTCTTCGTCAGAGTGTCCGGGATGTCTCTCGTGAATTCCAGCAGCCTGGAGCACCTCCTCAGCGTGCGCTTTGGCCTCCGCCGAGGTGTATGGGTCTATATTGAAAATATACGTGAAACAGCCAAGCCATACAAGACTGAGAAGTGAAACATACTGCTCAGAGTGGCCTTGTAGCCAGCGAGCACCCGTGTGGATTCTTCGTGGACATGTGCAGGTGCAGGCTCCGGCTCCTGCGCGGGCTCCATGTCTTGGCCCATCTCCTTTAGCTTCTCCTTGGCGTGCTCTTTTGCCTCTGCAGAGACATTAGGGTTGCGGATGGCGGCCTTGAGACCTGCTGCAACGCGGGTTGTGTCTTTCGTATGTTCTAGGGGGGTATGTAAGAAAATGTGGAACAGAAGATCGAGTACGAACCAGTCATTGCGGACGAGGCGGGAAATACTTGGAATGAGGGGGTATTCCGTCCTATATACTCCTGTCTCGGATAGGGGGTTAGTCCTTTCCATGACTGGATGAATGTATGTGCTTAGTAATAAGCACAGGTGAGCACGAAGGAAAGGAGCTACAGAAAGGAGCTAATTAGTAGAGAGCGATCGGGCAAGGAAAAATGCGGACGCGCGACGGTATCCTGTTGTTGCCCACAAATGTTGAAAGTACGAATCGCATGGTTAGTAGGCGAGGAGGAAGAGTAAGTAGACAGGGGAACAGAAGGTCACGTGATCGCGGCTGCAAATGATTATGTATTACGTAATAATCAACCTACTGTACACGTCTACGCATATCCGTTGGTGACTCGGGTTTCATGCCAATCATCCGTTCCACAGCCGCCTGTCTCAACCACATTAATTATCCGGTGACCACCAGAGAAAAAGCCTCAACGTTACCTGAGCTTGATCCCAATTCATGGTCTCGTCGTCATCGTCGTCATCGTCCTTTTCCTCGTTCCCAGCTCCAAGTCCCCATCCTCCCGTGTTCGCGTGCTGTTGTGCTGACCGCGCCGATGGGACACCTCTCCGGTCACGATAGTCCATTGCGCCAACGCGTGGTGTCTCGTTTCCCTCGTCTCCACCCTCATCTTCAGCATCCGCGTACGCATCGTCCACTGGCACGTTTCCGCTGCCGGCGGGAGGCATCGCCAGGGGCCATCCACCCGCACTCAGAATCATCCGCTTCACGTCGTGCCCTCCAATGCGGCCGCGACGGTCTCGTGGAATGCCGGCGGACAGAAAGCTCGGCGTGGAGGCACGTACCATCAGTCCACGCGTATACGATTCGCGTGAGGCATGGTGAGGCGTGTGTGTTCGGGCGTGATGCTGAGCTTGCGAGAAAAGGCGGAAGAGATCTATGATAGCCGCCTCACCCGCGCTCAGTTCAATGTCTGGCACGCGGAGCGAAAGGGTGGGTGAAGGCGGACGCACACGCCGCTCCGACGTCAGTACGAGTAACCTGCCTTGTATTGAGAACGCAGCATTGTCATGGGGTACGACACACGTACATTTGTTGTAGCCTTGGCTGACGGTATGAGCCTAGTCTGACGAGGGTCTCCTTGCATTGCGTTGGTGAGAGTAGTGTATGCAGCCGGCTATGTAGGGGTACAACAATGCGGTCGCGGAACGCGCAGAGCGCGACACTCCGAACGTCGATAGTCGGCGAAAAGGCTGTGTGCGACCCACCGGTCGGTCCAGCTTTAGCACCTTGACGTGTTGGTGAGCTACCACGGTGTTGTTTCGCAGTGCGGTGCAGTGATGTTAGCAGTGGGTCAGTTTGCAATGGCAGCAGGACCTATGAGTCGCTTTGGTTGAGCGATACAATAACCGGCTGATTACACTCACTCCTTCGACATATGGCAATATATGGTCCCAGAAAAAGGACCATAGTTCAACTAAGCGGCTGGGAAGCAATTCATCTGACAAGGAAACAATTTTCGCGTTTATGGTGACCATTCCTGCGCCGATCAATTCTCGCGCATCGGTCGCGAGAGTCATCAAAGCCCTTGACGGCGACGCAGCTAGGACCGTTTGAATATGCCGTCTTACAAGAGTGTTGAGGTCCTCTCTGGGGAGCCGTCAACGTGGTTAGCAAAGAACCAGTGCAGAAACTCACATTGGTACACGTAACGGTTCTTCATTGAACAGGGGTAGAACATGCACATGCAGCGTGCCCCAGGGATTATCCTTGTCCAACGCCGTCGCACCGCTTAGGGCGCTGATTCCATGGCTATGCGATGTGCCAGGCACGAGTGTGACCGTTGAAGGTGAGACGGATGGCGCCAACGTCAGTGTCGATGCTGATGCGCTTGATGAGAGTGATGTTGTGATGCCAGGATTGAGACCAGCGAGTGTGCCTAGTCGATGCATCTCTCGGGTGACTAGTTTGGTGTCGTAGGTACGTGTCGAGGGCTAAGTAGTGGTGAGTGGACGAGACTAACGTGTTAACTCCGCCTGAACTCACCTTGGACGGTGATGTGTGGACCTTGTTCACAGCGCTTGAAGAAGCAGCAGTTGTCATGTTTGGTATAAATATAACCCTGTGCGCAGTTGTTTCTGATCGAGAATGGGAGTGAGTTTGCGCTTTGGGATCAAGATGAGCGCGATGTGTTTGAGAAGGCGATGTTTTGCTGTGTGCGGCGGTGTTCGAAGGGAAAAAGCCAAGGCGCTTTTGCTGAGACAATGCCTGATACAACGAACTTGACAAAAAGGGACCTGAGCTGTGGATATTGGCGCTGGTGTTATGACGTCCAAGCGGCGCCGCAGCGTCAAAATCTAGGTAATGCATCAGCACATGAGTCTAGCAACGAGCCGTTGTGCGGACGGCAATGGTCAAGACGGAGCGAGACAAACCCGGGAACTGCCCAGTGCGGGGTGAGGCGGCACGGGCTTGGGGGGATGCGTCACTGGAGGTGCGACGGTGATCACTGCGACCCTGTCCGAGGCTGTCCGAGCCACCTGGTGCATTGTCTCCGTGGTCACTGATACCATCATCGACCGACACTCTAGCGGTCGGTGACGACGGCTCGCTATCATATGACCATCTACTGAACCCACGGAGCATTTCTGCCAGGCCAAGAGCAACTTTTTGGTGCGGGCGTCGGCCAACGAGATGCGACGTGGCCGTGTGGAACGGGAAACATGTCAAAAGTCACCGACCTTGAACTAAATTGTAGCCGCGATAGTGTGGATACTTCAAGTTGGGTTGGTTATAGCCGGTGTCATCGTCGGCCTTGACGACGACGGATGCCAGACCCCTACTGGTGGCTGTGCTTTGATCAGCCAAAGGTCCATCGAAAAACGAGTCAAAATTCCATGGGTCAGTTCTGGCAATGGGTCTCCGTAAATACTGTACACGACGAGCCACGATATATATATGAGTGACCGTCATCGGACCACATGTGTACATTTTGTGTACATTGTCGCGTTTCGGCACTCTCAGTGCTTTCGGTAAACCTTGTCCGATATGCCATCACTCTCCGACCGAATCGACCACCTCGCAGCGACCGCCAAAGCGATACGCACGTCTGCGACTGCCATCGTTCCCAGCGAAGACAACCTAGCCCCCAGCGCGATCCCGTTTACCCGCGCCGTTCTCGATACGGCCCTCGGTGACCTCATTCGCGACATCGACGCTTCAGAACTTGGCCTTTTCACGCTCGTACCTGCCCCAGATGCTGATGTACGCAAGCAGCCAGACAACGGTACGCGTCGGAGTGAGATCTCTCGCGTCGAGTTCCCTGGCGCCACGCCCCTCAGGAAGCAACCCGCGAAACGAGATGACATGTTGAAACCCAAGGAATACGAACCTGAGGTGTATGCGCATGCTGCGCTGAAGTACTTGGATCGATAGTACGTGCCCTGTCAATTCTGTTTTTTTTTTCTTTCGATGTGCTGTAATCCACTCTCAGTCAGTCCATACGACCGATGCCGCGTGCTCACTCTCAGGTGGTGAGAGTTATCGAGCAACTCGACGAATCCCGGGGCAACATCGAGAAACTAAACGACACCCTGCGAGAAGTTTGTCGCGTGTTGTACAAGTGAAAAAAGACTGACCATCATGTATTTGTAGCTGACTAGCGCAGGAGCCGTTTTGGGTCCAACACCCCCAACTGCTAGTGTTGCTGAGGAGGAACGTCGGATCACTGACCTTCAGAATCGGCTCATAGAGCTACGAATCCAGGTGCGATTAATCTTTCATATCCGAAATCCACCTGATCCCCAACATTCGCAGAAAGACGCCATCCTCCGATCGAACGATCCTAAACCAGTCTCGAAGCCAAAGGCAGCTTCCAAGCCTATTCCCAAACCGTCACTATCGCCGTCCCCAGAACCAGAAAATAACGAAGACGTGTTTTGGTCGACTCCGGCTGCATCCGCGCGCACGCTACGATTTACAGATAGGCTTCTAGAAGAGGAACCTGACTTTGCGGAAATAAATAAGATGCCATTTGATAGCCCTGGACCTGCACCTGTGTTTACACGTTTGGCTGCCGGTGGTAGCCCGACAGACAAGGGTTTGGGTACCCAGTCGGAGGGTAACGTATCCGGCACGCCTCAGCTGCATGAAGCCGAGGATGAGGACGCTGAAGAGGATCTACATGACCAATCTAGTCTACTCGAGGCCCAACTCGACCCTGAACACGGCCCAGAGACCTCAAGTCCCGGTACTCCGGACGCTGAGGCTGAGGAAGATCTGGATGAGGAGAGGACTGTTATACTCTCAAAGGCGCCTCTCTCGGCGCGGGGCAATATATTACCATCCTCGTCGGTGGTGGATAACCGACCACAGACCGCCCCGCCCGTGGCCGGGGCGCACTCGTCTCCTGATTCTTCATTGAAAATAACAAAGGTTCGCGTCACTCCAGAGCTAGAAACTATTGTGGCAAGTGTCGTTCATTTCATTTCATTCCTGCCCTGCTTACTGAAATGCACCATAGGCTCGGATATGGAGTACCGTCGGTGATATCCTCCTCCCTGGTAAAGGTTGCGAGAAGCCGCCCCGCGCGAAAGAGACGCTGTACGTATTTGCAGCCTCTTGTACCGCTTCGTCCAATAATGATGTTCACTTTTTGCAGCGCTCTTATCGGATCACTGTACATTCAGTCGCCTTCTCCTGCTTCTCCTACATCGTCGATCTCATCGATCTCTTCTGCATCTGCTGGTCCGACGCCTCACCAAGTGAACACTGCTCAGCTTCTCCATGCACTGCTCACGGCACCTAATCACGCGATGCCTCTAAACCAATTAAAAGTAGCTATCGGAGGCACAAGGGCGCTCTATGCTTGCGTAGCGAAGAAGCTCATTCGAATCGATAGGGGTGGTGGGGAACAAATCGTTTTATTCAATGGTATTTGAAGGCTAGGCATTACGTGTTCCAGCTGCGCGAGGCAGGCCTTGCTTCCTACATAACGTTGACATGAAATCATCGTTCGGATGTAATAGGCCAGCGTCAATTCCATCGGCGACGAAGAGCGTGCTATGACCTAGAGCAGTGCTACCACTCTGCACACGGCAACCAAAGATGTACGTCGTAGCCAGTATCCGCTTCAGGCCATGGATCGATAGTGACGCTCTGACTCCGGGTTATCCGAAACCATTGGACGTGAATCTCGAGATCTGGTGCGTCGTATCGCACCTAGTTGTCAATGCCACATTCCCGTTAGCGGCTGTTGGGCTCGTCTTCAGCTTCGCCCCCTCTTTTTGAAATCCTTGAATCAATGGAATAAATCTTTACAGGTGATTGAGCGGTTCTGGACGGATTATGATACGGAGGGTCACTCACCTTTGAACCAGCTAACGTCGGACTTGCATTGAGCATACGCTACTTGGAGTGTTACGCGAGGCACTTGACTGACTTGCATCGACGGCCCCACCCTATATGAACTATCGAATTGAACAATGCCTGCAGTCAACTTCAAGTCACGTAATGATATGCTCCACGTCAGACATTAATCTGATACGCATGTAGTACAACTCGGTGGCAAGAGCGGCCGAAATGACCAGCAATCCAACAGCCCCTTCGCATGTGAGCAATCGAGAAGAAGCTTACAGCACGGCTTGCTGATTCAAGGCGCTTTCAAACAGAGAGCAGAATATCCTCCACTTTTTCTTAGGCAGTAACTTCGCGAACGCGTTTGCGCCAGGTGGTCGCGAGGCAGCCACACGTCTCCGAGTTGATCAAGCCACCAGGCTCGGACACTGTAATCACACTGCAAAAATTCCCACGGCAGCCCAGTCGCCACCTCTGGGGCTTGAAGCGGGTTTCAAGTTCAAGATTTTCAGATCCCAGCTCCGAGCGCAGGCTCGTGCTGGGGACTTCCCGAAGCTCACATCCACCGCCAGCACATCACTAGGCTCAGCCTTATTTATTCCAGCTTCTTCAGACGCCCCGCCTGGATCACACATGTCTGCAGGGTCTTACCATCCAGGACGCTCCACAACTGAAGTACCTACTTGAGCGTTTGTGGTTTCTGTTATTTCTGCTACGCAATTAGCAAGCAATCTGATCCGACATGTTAGGGTGGAAAATATGATTCAGCCTGAGGTCGCGCTCAGGGCAAGATTGGTCGTGTGAATTCGAGCATCATGGCACCAGCGCATGTTTTCATACGCCAAGTTAGACCCCCGCGTACATCATCCTTTGACGTGCCTTTATCGGTGCTTATTAGGCGATTGCACCGTCTTCACAATGCTTTCGGACGAGGCCTCGCCAGTCGTGCTCAATTCATCCTTTCCCCCAGTTCCGGACCTCTCAAGCTCATCGATTGCTATTGGTTACCAGCTCAGTGGCGCAGTTTGCTACTCTGATAACTACCGCTCGCTAGATTCGCCCTTCGTTGATTTATAAGCTATTTCTCAACATCCACGGCTCAAGATTGCTGGCGATTTGTCTGGTACATCGACCGTAACCCGGAGTTATGGCCCCAATATTAGACACTTCAAAGGTTGGTCAGAGTCGTATGTCTTGTCCATCGATAAGTTGACGCGCGAAGCGCCCTCGCATTCAGCGCAATGTTGTATTCATCGGAGAAATAGGAACGGGCAAGAGCTCTGCTATCAACCTCCTCATTGAGACTGGTACCCTCGCCAGTATCTCGAATGACTCTCGACCTTGCACGCAAGTTAGCGCCAGTTACGAGACCACGCTGAAGGGTACCAAGTACAACTTATGGGATACCCGTGGTCTTGGTGAAGGCCGCAGCTTTCTTCAAGCCATCTTCAAGTTCGGACGAAGTTCGGAAAAAGACCTTAAGAAGTTCCTCAAGGAAAGACACCAAAGACATGAGATCGACCTTCTCGTGTTCTGCATTCGCGGTACTAGAGCGACCACGGGATCAGTGGAATATTATAACAAATTTTGCGCCATCACACGTCGACTGGTTGCTCCGGTAGTCATTGTGGTAACTCAATCAGAGAAGGAAAAGGATATGGAGGATTGGTGGAATAGAAACTCTTCTGGTCTCAAGAATCTCCAGATGGACTTCGATGACCACGTTTGCATCACCACCCTTGCAGGGCATCATCGACTGGTTGAATCCAAGAAGAGGCTCGTCGAATTGATCACGAGGAGTCGTCGTTGGGAAGCGAAAGAGAGTGGATCTTATTTTGGCTCCCTCGTCCAGAAGTCTACCCCTTCTGCACCACCACCACGCACGGGAAGGGTCTTTAGTCCCTTCAGGCCGATGAACAGGGGCAACGCTGGTGGCGGCGGTCTCGATCGTCGTCCGAGTAACCATTCAGGCCCTTCCAGTACCGCACCTTCGGC
Source organism: Boletus pseudopeckii (assembly GCA_038092915.1). NCBI lineage: Eukaryota > Fungi > Basidiomycota > Agaricomycetes > Boletales > Boletaceae > Boletus > Boletus pseudopeckii. The sequence goes on from JBBPRH010000036.1 coordinate 25,759, forward strand.
AAGAACATCGAGTTATCAAACAGCTATAGCTGAGTCTCTTCGGGAGTCGGTACCATCGAGCCCTGTTGTCGAACCGCCGACCCCCTGCACTGCGACCAATTTCGCGAAGGTGCCACATATCGACACAGGTCTCTTGAGAGCCAGCGATCCACCACAGTCCACCAGCGAAGAAACTTCCAGCATGCGATCTTCATTACATTCGGTATTTAATTCCAGGTGCGCGATTACAACGCACTTCAAGCTGCCTGGCTTAGGGAATACATAAAGTCCTCAGAGCAGTTGTACCTCGCCCTCTGAAATGCACCTGCAATCATACATTGATGAAAATGAAGGTCTGTCCCCGCATTCCTTTGAAGACGATGTGCCCATGTTGTCCTTGTTATAGGTCACTTTAGTGAACTACCTTTCAAACATTCAGCTGCTATTGTTAGAAGAAGAGAAGCTTATGCTACCCGACGTGGTGCTTTCGGAGATGTCTGGGAGTGCGACTTAATCTCAGGGGAGTCTTCTTGCTTGGTGAGGTCAGTTCCAGGGTATTTGAGTTCGCGCTGACTAACGTAACCAGGTCGCGGTGAAAGCGGTGAAGATCGACACCAACAAAGACCTGGGGTCTCAGGAGAAGGTAACGTTAGAGTCTCACATCTCCTGGAATGAGGACGGACCATTCATTCGTTTCAGAAACTCCGTAGGGAATTGAGAGTTTGGGGGAGATTACGACACAGGAACGTCGTCCCACTACTCGGAGTGGTGTCCGGCTTCGGACCCTTGCCAAGCATGGTCAGCCCGTGGTTTTGCAATGGATCTCTGTCTCACTACCTTTCGCATCAACGGATGTTGAACTTATCTGAGAAACACCGGTTGGTAGGTTTGATTTGGGACTTAGACGACCATACACTCAATAACCTCGCCACAGCTTAAAGATATTGCAGCTGGTTTGTGCTATGGTACGTACCAGCTCTATAATCATGATTGTGACAACTTCTTATCACGCCCCACAGTCCACAATCAAGGCGTCATCCATGGTGACCTTCATAGCGTATGCCACGTCGCTAAAATGGCGTTTGTGAAGGGGTATTGATTGTTCTTCCATAGGACAATGTTCTGATTGATGAGCATGGGACAGCTTGCCTCACAGACTTTGGTCTCTCGTTGATCAAAGACTTTGTGGGGACATCATACTTGAAATCTAGCATCTGTGGTGGCGTACAATTCGCAGATCCCGCACTGGTCCAACGAGTATATAGTCCGCAGGACAACGTGTTCTACCCCACAAAACCCTGTGACGTGTACTCGTTCGGGGGACTCATGCTCCATGTTTGTATGATCTGTTTTACTATATGACTTTGTGTCTGACATTCATTGATAGATACTGTGTGAGAAGAAACCATATAATGGGAGTTCAACTCCCATTTTCCTGACGGTCTTGAAGGGAGAACGGCCCCAGATTCCTACTGACAATAAGCATATTACCCAGTGGCACAAGTCAATGATCGAAATGTGCTGGGCTCATGAAGAGACCAGACGTCCATCTGCCGATGCTCTTATGAGGATGCTCGAGCCGCGGTAATGTCCACATCCGAAAGCTCTTATATTTTGCTACCTTAGGGGGACCTTTTCTTCATTCACCCCCTGTTTTTCTGGCTGGACCAGGAGCCTTTGCATCTTCTCTTCCTGAAGGAGCCATTCAATGTCCCCTTCTTCATGCAATACGTTACACACTTTGATTTGACTTTCCTATTTGCTGATCCCCCTAGTATATTGTACCACCCATGTAGCTCCTACATTGCCCTTGATCAGTATCTACCACTACTTGTCTCAGATAATGGCGTTAATTGAATACTGATGGTAGATGACTCCAAGCAATCTCGGCAAACCTCAATCAAATGTCCAACTTGGATTCAGTTCACACGCAACATCTGTTCGGACCATCGTGACCAGTACTTGAGATATGTAAGTGCTTCAGAAAGTTACGATTCCCCACGGTACACGCTGTTCCGCGACCACCATTATTCTTATCATCGATGTCATTGACCGCAAAGGTCTGGTTTGGTGAGTCCCCCCAAGTCTTGGGATGACTCTCTATTATAATGGTTTGTTTCAGTAACTGGCGCATCCGCTGGATTCGGTCGCGCGGTAACTGAACACGCATTGCAACAAGGAGACAGCATTGTTGCAACACTGCGTAAACCGGAAGCACTTTCAGACCTCCTGTCGAAATATTCTTCACGGCTCCTCATCCTCTCGCTAGATGTCAGAGATCCAGAACAAATCTGTGCAGCCTTTGAGAATGCGTTGGATAGGTTTGGACGCGTTGATATTGTATTTAACAACGCGGAGTCCTGCATCATCAGCGAGGCGGAAGGCATGAGTGACGAATGTGGGAGAGAGCTGTTCGAAGTGCTTTTTTGGGGGGCTGTAAACGTCACAAAGGAGGCTGTCAAGGCTTTCAGAGAACGTAACGATCCTCCCGGAGGTCATTTGCTGCAAATGTCCTCTCGGGCGGCTTTGAACGCCGCGGCTGGCGTTGCACACTATGCTGCTGCGTATGTGGTAACTCACTAGGATTCACAGGTTGACTAATTTCTCTAAAGCAAAGCAGGTAATGGATGTTTTCGAATGACAAGAAGCATGTTGCTGACTGAAGCGATGTAAGCACTCGAATGTCTCTCCGAAGGCTTGGCCGCCGAACTTGACCCCAGTTGGAATATCAAGGTTCGCTTCATCTCGCTGCCAAAAGATACTTTTATAACGTCATTCTAGATATCCATTATCCAACCAGCTCTGTTTCGTACAAACCCACCGTGGAGCAACATTGTTAACCCTATCCACCCCGCGTACGGTGAACCTGACCTTCCATCGAGAAAGATCCGGAATCAGTACCCGGGTGAACTGGCAGCACGCGGATCTGATGGAGATCCAAAGAAGTTTGCGCGAACTATGTACCGATTGGCGTACATGGATGACCCACCCTTCTACCTTCCGTTGCATCGGGTTGCTGTGCAAGCGGCAAAGACGAAGGGGGAAGGGTTAATCCGGGCAGCGGAAGAGTACGCCAGTTGGTCGGACGATGTTTACTATCACGTCAGCCAAAATTAGTGCGCTGATGGTGTGATACTCTGCATACAATGGTGGGAGATATCGTGAGTACACAGAACACATGACCTGTTCTAGTCGAGGATCTCGTTATCTACTTGCAGCACATGATCAATGATCGACTCACTGCGTGTTCTCAATCTCCACAGCCAGTCCACTTGGCACCCATGTCGTCGAATCAACCTCAATTGATCCCCAAAGTATGGTTCGGTATGTGACTCATGGAGTCAATGACGCTAACAGACCCTCAACTACATCCACAGTGACCGGAGCTTCGACTGGTTTCGGCCGTCTAATAACTGAATATGCTCTCGAGAACGGCGACAGTGTAGTTGCGACGCTCCGAAAACCCTCCATGATATCCGATCTCTCGACCAAATATCCCGCTTCGCAGCTCCTCGTCCTCCAGTTGGACGTCTCGGACCCAGCGGCTATCACCATTGCATTCAAGCAAGCCATTGCCTCGTTCAATCGAATTGATGTGGTCCTAAATAATGCAGGTTTCTACGTGGTTGGGGAAGTGGAGGGAATATCGGACAGGAATTCGCGGGCCATGTTTGACACCTTGTTCTGGGGAGCGGGCAACGTAATGAGGGAGGCTGTGAGATGCTTCAGGGACATTAATCGCCCGATGGGTGGTCAGTTGTTGAACGTATCTTCTCGCACGGCGCTCGTCCCACAGCCGGGGAGTACGCTGTATGCTGCTGCGTAAGTTGGGGTAATCTGAGTTCACGCATTTAATTCACTCCCGATCTCAAACAACATCCATAGGAAAGCTGGTAAGTGTCTGTTTGCTTGTTTACTTAGCAACGCTCAGTTATCTGTGATCAGCCCTGGAGTCCCTCACAGAGGGATACGCTGCAGAACTTGACCCCAAGTGGAACATTAGAGTTGGTGCAGTACATGTTGCAAAGTCACGAATTCTGATCAAAATCCTTCAGCTGGTCATCCTTGAGCCTGGGTTATTCCGCACTTCTGCAATTTCTAGCTCCATTACCGAGCCACCGCCTCCTGCCTATGCCTCGAATCCTTCCCTCCCATCAATGAAATACCGTGCTCTCTACCCCGAAATCGAGAAGACGTACTTCAACGGAGACCCAAAAAAGTTTGCCGATCTGGTCTGTCGGCTCGTGAGGATGGAGAATCTACCACCGTTTGTACGATTACCCGTGCACCAAGTGGCATTGGACTCGGCGAGGAAGAAGGGAGAGATGCTTGTCAAAGCAGCAGAGAAGCTGGCTAGCTGGTCGGACGATCTTTACTTTGATGAGCCGGAATGAACTGATATGTTGTTTGCGAATCAAAATGTTACTGTAAATATTGGTTAGTTACAGTAATTACCCTAAAGGGGTCCTTTCCTAATTTGTGTTGTGAACACCTTCCGACATCAAAGCAGCATAAACAAGTTGCCGCCTGTACTCGGTCCCTGACAGTATGTCAAACATCCCGCCACTTGCTGCTGGGGGTTCTTCAGCAGACCTCTTCGCGGACGACGACCGCGTACATTTCTCGAAGGAGACAGGGACATGGAGATTCGAGCCAGAAGATGGGGCTGAACTCGAGTACGACACCGCCAAGTCACAATGGTTGCCCGTGGTCAGTGACCGTCGCAGCGAGCAGCATCGAACCGTCGTCCAAGGCTCATTCGTTCCATGCAGGTAGACGAAGACCTCCTGCGGAAGCAACAAGCCGCTTATTCCGTTGCTGGCGTCGATGAGGAGGTATGGTTGCCCGATGTCCGATGTACGTTTCGCGACGTATATATCTCTCCCCATGCCAGACTCCAGCAGCACCCGTCTTGAAACGCACCAATAAGAAGCGGAAAGAACCCGAGGATTACACTTCCGCTACCCCTCTACCAGAGCCGTCCACCAAGCGCGGCAAGAACGAGGAGGCCAAACAGTCTCACTCCAAGAATACGGCCGTCTATGTCACGAATCTTCCGCTCGATACCGAAGTCGACGAGATTGCGGGGCGGTTTGGCAGGTTTGGCGTGATCGAGGAAGATGACGAAGGTGGACCCAAAGTGAAAATGTACACGAGGGAGGATGGGACGTTTAGTGGAGAAGCGCTGGTGGTGTTTTTCAAGGAGGAGAGCGTGTCCCTTGCGATCAACTTGCTCGATGATGCGGAGCTGAGAGTGGGAGAACCGTCCACAGTGATGAAAGTGCAACGAGCCGAGTTCAAGCATAAATACACGGGAACGGAAACGAATGGAAACGTGCAACCACGCAGAACGGTCGACAAGAAGAAAGCTACCCGACGGATTGGTAAAATGCAAAAGTAAGTCGCGACATTTGTGTTGCCTTGACGGGATCGTGGACCTTGTGTATACAGAAAACTACAAGAATGGGACGACGAAGATGGTTTCGGTCCTGCGAAGACTGAGGAGGACAACATGAATTTGCCCAACAGGAATAACAGGGTCGTCGTATTGAAGCATATGTTTACTTTGGAGGAACTTGACGAAGACGCATCTCTCCTACTTGACCTTAAGGAGGACGTTCGCGACGAGTGCTCGACATTAGGAGAAGTAACGAACGTGGTGTTATATGATGTAGGAGTCTGACATTTCTGCGTGATTCTCATTAATCGCTTCGTTTTCACTTACAGAAGGAGCTGGACGGCGTCATGACGGTGAAATTCAGGGATCCTCTGAGCGCTCAAGCATGTATAATGGTAAATCCTTCTGAGCTAGATGCGTCTGTTCTCTAACCGAGCGTTTCGGCAGAAAATGAATGGGCGATTCTTTGCTGGGAGACGTATCGAAGCAACACTTTATGTTGGAAAACAGCACTTCAAGCGAAGTGGTGCCGGGGATGATGTGGAAGGGGATTCCGACGAAGCTGAAAAGAAACGCTTGGACAACTTTGCAACCTGGCTCATGACCGAAGGTGACTAGGAATCTGCTGTATCTACTACATGAACAAAGAACATCTAGCATCATTTCCCATTTACGAAGCGTAAGGGACTTCATTTTTATCTCCTAAATGGGATACAAATATGGTGAGGACCTTGCGAGAGAGACCTGTGGATTCAACTATCGATTGAATAATGAGTCGCCTAAGAATGACTTGACGGCTGTGCGTGTGGTTGTGTGGTTGGTAGAGGTAGGTACCTGGTAAGTTATGAATCAGAGTCATCATGAACGAGGTAACATTATATTGCTCTTGAAAAGACCCCAACAATCATCCAGGGCAGGCCCCTTGAACGGCAGAGTATTATGTATAGCTGGCATCGCAGAAGTGCTAGTGCTAAGATATAGTACTTTGTGATGCTTCGTCAGTCACCTAGAAAGAATGAAGTGAATAGACCATGTTGAACCCCAGTACTCAGCGTAGCGGGGTCACTGAAAAATGCGCCAATGGCATGATGGTGAGCGAGATGTTCAAGCTAGTCACACTACTGAACGAACGATTGATTAGACAAAGACTGTGGTATAGAGGATATCTGAATTCAAATCGTGAAAGGATAAAGATGTCCTGGGGGGTAAACCTGACATATAATGGGGTATAAAGTCAATGATTCAAGGTGACGAATCGAGACGATAGCAGCAAAACGAGTGTAGGTTATAGGAAGGAGGAACATAGTCTAGGTCATGACGGATTCGTGAAGGGGAAATATTGGGCTCGCTGGTAGCGCAGACTTGAGTCGAATAGCGAATAGCTAGGATAAGTGCCACTACATCAGTACGCGGTCGCTGCCCCATCGTGCTTTACCTTCCCGTAAGCATTGTGAACTTCCCCGTCTACACTCTCTCGCGGCGCGCCATCGATTGATCCTGGAGAGCTGACCACCAGCTCGGGGAGAACGGGCGGCTCACTGGATATGACGGGACGTGATTCTTCTTCGTCTCTGGTCTCGGCAGAGTAAGCAGAGGAAGAACGAGGGGCACCATTGGGGACCTCCGTGGAAGGCTTGGGCGTTGTAAGAGTGGCGGAGAACCGCTTGACGGACGGGGATGTTGGCGTACTCTGTCCGGCAGGTCCCATATCTGTGTGAGGAGGCGGTAGATCCGGGAAGTCCCAAGCGCTGGGAACAAGAGCAACAGGCAAGAGCCAGGTTGCAGTGCAAACGACACCTTTGCCCTCATCTGCTCTTCTAATCATACTCCATTCAGTTTGGACAAATTGAGAAATGTAGCGAATGAAGGGGAGTATTTCGCGTACACCCTCATTAAGAATGGAGATAGCTGTCAGCAGATTAAGGAGCATTGTGCCGGGGGACTCGGCTGCTTCCAGTAGGGCAATGGTTGGAGGAGGAAGACAGATTTCGAGACCCCACCAATCTATAATTTGAAGCAAAACATGAGCGGGTTACACGAAAAAGGTGGAATGAACCTGACATGTAAGTACGGATATCCTGTCTGTGGGGACAATGACACCCTTGTGATCAGGATGTATTGCCTTGCCGGTGGCGTATCCCAACGCCATGAGCTGCGGCGTGATCTGTTCAATGCCGTCGACCACCGTCTCAGCGGTAGGAACTGAACCAGCAAAGAGGCCCTGAGCTGTGACTGGCGCGCCGAAACCCATGTTTGGGGCAGTGAGAAGGTCGATGAGATGGATACCGGCTAGGGCGGTGGACACGGCTGATAGAGAGGCTGTTGCAATGGATTGAAGCTGAGCGAAATGTTGCTCGTAGACATCCCTATCGGGCATGTCAAGACAGACAGCATGAATGGGGACGTTGCTATTCGTTGCGGCGTCATCGGGATGAGCGGGAAGTGCTCTAAGCTGGGTGATCACCTTGGCTGCAATCTTTGGATCGAGAAGCTGGGACTTGACACGAGCTATATCGAACTTGGAGACAGGTTTTGCCTTGTTCGATCTGAGTTCAGGAAGGGTATTATGGCCACCGATGATGACAGAGCGAACGATGGCTGCAGACTCCTTTGCGCGCTTTTCGGATGAAGCTGCGGATCCGAGCATGAAAACGGAGAGTGCACGACTGGCCTTGGACCTTTTCTTCGTAGCCTTTGAGACCGTGAAAGTGGTTCGGGTCTGGAGAGGAGGGGGAATAGTGCGCGTCTTGTTCTGCTTTGTATCGGCACGAAGAAAAGCGAAGGAGGGGAAGGAAAAGCGACGGGGATCTTTACTGGTCGAGTCTGCACTCGGTAGAGAGTAAGGCAACGCAGACTGGCTTTGACTCTGCATGGGGCGATCACTCTGCATGGAAGATTGGGTGTGGACCGAGGGAGTGGAGGCCTGAGCGTTTGCTAGAGAAGGAGGGACAAGGGACGCGGCGTGGTTAGGGGAGTCGGGAAGAGGAATGGAGCGCGACTGGACGGGGGTCTGGCCCGACGGGGGAGCGTCTGACTGTAGACCATGGATGGTGAGTGCGGAATCTACAGTGGGCACAGACGCGGAGGAGACTCTGGCCTCCAGCTCGTCGGTGAGCTGCATGGGAGGGCCAAATGCGCTGTCAGTGGGAGCGGGGGCATCCTGAACTGGGGCTGACTCGATGGCGATGTCGGTGGTGTGTGTGGGGGCATCGTCTTGTTTCTCGCCGGCCACGAGAGGCATTGGCTGCTTTGGTGTGGAGTTGACGGACTTGAAGAAGGTGAGCATGTCGCGTGAGCCAGTGACCGGGGGAGAGAAAAAAGAAAAGAGTGAATGGCTTCAGGGAAGGGTCGCATTTTTATACGTACTGAGGCTCGCTTGGTCGTGAGAAAGGGGAGGAGGGGAGGAGGAGAGACTAACTCGGGCACGCTGCAGCCATACGCTGGGCAGTTCGACGGCTCCCGAGTCGGGCATCTCCTCGACCGTCTGCTCTCCCGTTCTTCTTTGGCCTCTCTCTACTCAGGGGCTAATACTCCCCTTCTGGTGACGATAACCCCGCCACGGGGGGTGCTCTGTGGGAATATACATGTCCATCTTCAGCTGTGTCCTGAGCGAGGCCACCCAACTCTCCATGTCGCTCGCTATTCTGAGAGCACCAGGTGCGTGTCTGTGCCGTCTCCAAGCGCATCTACCCACCTCTCCATCCAGTATCTCGTGCTGCAGCACTCCGGTCTGCACTCGGCATTCATGGTATGTCCTCTCTCCACCGCACTCTCTCCGCTCAACCCGTCCCGTAGCCTCCCGTTTCGTGCACACCTCAAACTCTGTCCATGCACAAGATCCCATACCTACCTCTACCACTTCTTCGACTGAACCCATCACCTCCCTCGCCATCCGCGGCTCAAACCAACACAGTCTCGAGACACCCACAAACAAGGCCGGTACGTCCCCTCCACTATTTCGCCTCCGTTTGCGTCCCTCATCTTGACTTCCCTGTCAGAATATGTTCTCTCAACCCTCGACAAACTCGTCAACTGGGCTCGCCAGGGCTCAATTTGGCCCATGACTTTCGGTCTCGCTTGCTGCGCTGTCGAAATGATGCACATGGCTGCTGCCAGATACGACCAGGACCGTCTCGGCATCGTGTTCCGTGCCAGTCCCCGTCAAAGCGATCTCATGATCGTTGCTGGAACCCTCACCAACAAAATGGCTCCCGCTTTGAGAAAAGTCTACGACCAAATGCCAGAACCAAGATGGGTCATCTCCATGGGCTCATGCGCCAACGGCGGTGGTTACTATCACTACTCCTACGCCGTCGTCAGAGGCTGCGATCGTATGTACATTCCCCACCTTTAACCACCCACTCAATCTCGTCTCCCGCAGGCATCGTGCCAGTCGACATCTACGTGCCTGGGTGTCCGCCTACTGCCGAGGCTCTCCTCTACGGCATGCTTCAACTTCAGCGAAAAATGAGGAGAAACAGGAAGAGTGTATTGTGGTGAATATCCCATCTCCCATCTCCCTATCTGCTCTATTTCATGTTTTTTTCACAGGTACCGCAAATAATTTAGCTTCGCGAGTGGAGAGAGAATAGGCGTGGAAGGACTCTTGGACATAGACTAGCATCAGCTCTGTGTATGCGCTTGCCATGTTTGATCCTCTTTCCTTTTCGACTACACGTCCCAGTTCACTCATCGAAGCAAGGCTCGAGCCGCTAGCGCTCCTAGTTGTTCACTGGTGCGACTAGAATCCAATACCCAAATCGCGACAAAGTCCCAACATTATGTACTACCATGGTGTGGAATGGGTTCAGAGAGTGTATTGCCTTTCATTTCATTCGTATCTGCTCAGCCTGAGCCGCATCGTGTCAGGTGAGTGCAGCACAGACCGTGTCGGTGCAACAACAACTACCCAGGTGTGCCTCGCTTCGCGTTCGTTCATTGGACGAGCAGCACATATGCACTTCAGGGAGGTGAGCAAGCATCCAGTTGCTGGCAGTACATTTGGCAGATTTAACTCTCCCCTAAACACAGAACTACAAATTGATTTGACGACAATTGCTCCCCAAGTTGTCATGTCTACTTCGAGTTACAGATTGGACATGGTCGAACGGGACCAATGATTTAATCCCTGCATACAGAATGAGAAGCAACGGCAAGAGCGTAATAGCCACGTCCTCTCCTTTAATTTTCCAAACACGTGATGTGACGCGTACAATTAATGACACGCTGAAGTGACAACAAAAGGAATATACCGTGGTGTCACTCAATCGTTTGTCTTCTGCTGTGCAGCTTGGTCCTCTCTTCCTTCACCGCGCCCCCTGATGTCCATTTTCTCACTAATTCAGCACAATGAATAATTGCAGAGCAGGTCTTTACAGTTTCGCATCAACTACAACATGGCTACGCAAGACAGGCATGGCTTCTCCGCCCTTTCTTGTGATGTTGGGGTTGACGCTCCCCGACTCCCGCATCCTGAGCGGAATTGCGAGCATCGGACTGACACTCGCCAACATTGCCGTCATCTTGCCTCATTTGCGGGAACGCGTACTCGATAGCATGCATGCCCGCAAGTGTGCACTCGCTGACGAACAAAGTACCCAGGAAGCGATAGGCTCATCGGATGGGTCCAATGCCACGCAACCAGTTGACCCAACTGTTGAGAGTCCTTCCCTTCCCTTTGTATCACCCTGCGACCGAGAACATCAGAGCCCGCCCCTCGCTTGTAGTGCGACCCTCAAGTCCGCATGCTCCGCGGCCACAGAGTCATTGGAATGTTTGGATGTCGACTCCGAAATTGCGCTACAGACCATACTACTGCTATCAGCCGGGAAAACAGACGAAATCCCTCCCCAAATATATCGTTCCCCGGATGTTGACTCTAATGAAAAGCACGTTGGTTCCAGCTATCTGTTAGCACGGGAAGGTCGGGGTCCTCTTCACATCCCGCTTCCTGTCCCAGACGCAGCGGAGGTCGTCTTTTTCGATACATCAGACGCTAACTTGTCCAACCGTGATGTGGGAGAAGGATACCCTGTGACTCCTTGTGAGCAATGCACCACTCCTTGTGAGCATTCTATAATAGAAATTGATGGACCAATAGCCGGGAAGGCATGTATCCACAATATATTCCTTTTGCCGACGCTAATGGTGAGTAGGATATTGAGCAGGGTGGTTCACCTGTAGGTCGACAAAGAAACTTGACGGTCGCCTCTGGTCAGCCTATTGCGGACAATAATGTAGCGCCGGCTCCAACGAAAGTTACAGTTCGAGATCACCATAACCCTGTGGCGGAGAGTACTGCTTCTCGTCTCCCGGATGGCCTCGCTATTTGGGGGGGCAATGTCCGAAGGGCACAGACAGAACACTCATTGGTCGGAGGGAAAGAAGTTGTAAGGGCTACTCTTCCCTCCGTTCTAGTACTGATGGTACCATTGACATCTAGCTTACGAAGCGACGTCCTGAAAGCTTGGAGTTCATTCCTCAATCCGTCATCAGACGGTATCACTCGGCGCCGATGGCATCCGCAGGACGCTGCCTTGGGCACCGAGCCTTCATTTCTGAACATGACCACCCGGTCACACAAACGTCATCGCACATTCTCATCCACAACCCGACAATGCTGCTTGACGGGACTAGGCCACGGGCTAGTTACGCTACATTGGAAGGGCACGGGCGCACTTCGTTCCTCACTGAAGTCCCTCCGAGGCGATCGATGGGAGGGCAGACCTTCGTCATCGAGACGGCCCCAGCCCAGGATCCCCTTCAACAAGGACTAGTATCACTACCAGAGCCTTCCGCAGTACATGAACTGACGCTACTGAGAAAATATCCGACCCATAGACGCCGACTTGGTGTTCTCGCCCGCGCTGCCCTCCGTAATCGCAGGTCTACCGCGCGTCGATGCAGGAATGATGCAATCGACGGTTCTTCCACATCCGACAGTGACTCGGAATGGGACAGCGACTCTCAGTGTTCCAGCGGGTCCTCGGCGGATGAAAGCATGCTCCCTCACATGCTCGGAGCCGACCTCATTGCCGCAATCGATGCCAATAGCGAGTCGGAACTGAACCTCGTTGGGTCCGGAAGGAAGATGCATACTCCTCTTGACGTGTATGAGGATATCCTGGTTTCTGAAGATTCTGTGGCGGACGTCAGTATGGTCATGCATGTGTCATCGATCGACGATGCCTCTGACAGTGGAGTCAGAGCCCCTGCAACTTCTCGTCCCCTCACCTGCGAGGACATACAGCAGTGGGCATCCGGTGTTGTCCAAAAATGCGTGAGGCAAGTTTGTCGCAGTCGCGCACCCGCGGAGCCATTATCACCATCGCAAGCATCTGATGTCTGTGCAGAGAGACCGTCGGGCCCGGGAATATCCAAATGTCCTTTGTCTGACCTCCACTGCAAGCTTGGAGCAGCTGCATTGACAGAGGTACCAGTGCCAAGGACCAGAGATCTACCGGTGCCGCTCCCACCTACATCTATTCTACCAACTCGGAAGCCACTGTCGGTCCGAAACTTGCATGACATTCCTGAGTTTGTGCCTCGTCAACGCCACGTCTCGGTGATCACAGGGCAGGAGGGTTCTCAGAGGCTCAATACCAGATCCACCATCGACGTTACTCGCGACGCTGCTACCGAGGTGATCGCGAGAATGGAAACCCAGGCTGGATTTAACACTCGGCAGCGGCTCGTAGGCGTGGACGAGAAACGAATGACGGTCAGCACGGCTGGTGCTTGGCAAGGCACGCTGAAGTGGGCTTAATACGGTGCTAGTTTCGTTGGATCATTCTTTTCGTCGATTTGTTTGCTCAGTTGTCCGAATCAGCGAAAGGCTAGAGTCATACACGGGTCCCTAGCCTTGGTATATTTCCACTACTACTAGCTAGATTTGTCGTACTCGTATGTTCTTCGTACAATCTCACTTGTGCCAAGTTCAACGGTCAAGTTTGAGCGGTTGATCCGACCGGTCACGATGGCCATACATTCACCCATAACACCGAACGTAAGTAAAATTCCCTCTGACACTCCGTCTGCGCCGGGAAGGTACTTGTTTAATGTGCCCAGTGGTCTGCACGATAAGAACGACATTGCCAGCAAGAGGTCGTTGAGTGGAGGATAGTATTGGTACAATGTCTTGTGAGGCCATGAGGTGCCACTGCAGGGTGAGACTCCATCTCGGTCGTCCACACGATTTGGAATGTCCTGAGCGTCGAGATCTGACATGACTCGAGGCTGAAGGGGTGGATCACCAGCCACCGTTGCCACGGTCGACAAGCGGTCCAAACACATTAATTAACTCAACTTGGGTGAATACGCATAACATCAAACTGTCATTGGTTCGCCTGTCATCTGGGTGAAGTTGCACGCTAAACAGAGAACAAAGGCATGAGGCCTAGGCAAAGGGTGCACCAGCTGGGCCATGGGAAAATAATACTGGAATTAAGCATAGTTGGAATTGCATCGCCAAAGCATCGCCCAGACCGGAGCAAGCGGCTTAACAGCTTGTTCTTGTATTCTACCTTAACTGCTCGCTGCCAGTACCATCGACAGAGCTGTCAGTTCTGCTGTGCCTTCGTTGGGCAGCAACGCTCCTGCTTGAATTCAAGGTGTCAGTTGACCAGCCTTGGCGCCATCCTCATTTTTCTCTTTTGCTTACTTTCCCTCAAAGGTCTTCTCAAGACCCCAGGTTATCTCCGGTTGATTGATTTTGGCGATGGCCACGGTCTCGACGATTCAACACGCACGACAAGACACGACAGTCTCTCCACTCTCTCCGAATCTCCATCTCAATTTCTTCCAACACGGCCTTGCCATTTCAGATCTCGATTTCAAGGACAACAGATATCCCACCCTCTCTCTCAGCTCAAAACCCACGAACAGAACCCCTTCCATGATTCTCACTTCGGGTGATACACATGCCCGGGATGACCCCCCCAATGATACCCAAAGAATGCCGTCGGCAGCTCTGGGCAACTCCAGATCACACATGGCGTACCCCACGAACGACAGACGAGCTCTCAACGACGAGAAGTATGATATGTCACATCCCTCTGACACCGACGGGCCCCTTTCAGCAACCGCGGTCTCTTACGCCGTCCCAGGAAATACTCGTCGTCCACTCGAGGGATACAGCCTTGATGACAACAACAACCAGAACAACGGAATCTCGACTCCCTTGCTCAACGGCTCAAATTTCATCGACTCCAAGTTATTCAATGACTCCTTCAAGTCCTTTGGAGAGTCATTCTCACACCCTCCCCCGTCACCGCCAGCTGGCGCTCGTGATATGCCCCCCTCCCTTTATCCTTCGGCCATGCGTCAGTCCCCGTATCCTCTAGGGGACGGTGCTGTGGTTTCCAGACTATCTTCCGCAAATGGTATATCATCTTCGAGACCGTACAGCCCCACCTTGGCTATCCCCATATCATCAAACCCCCGTGCCTATCCCCAACACCCCACTTACATCACTCCCGCAGCAGCCACACCTGATCATATCAATCCAATCCTCTCTCAAAATCCCCCACAACCGCAGGAAGAGGTATGTATCGAGTGCGCAATGAGAGATCAAGACATGGCAGATGTCACCGTCGTTGGTCCTGGTATATGGGACAGGGAAAGTGACGTACTCTTTGAGGAGCTGTTGAGAAGGGAAGAGGAAGAAGAAGCTTCCGGAATCTTGCCTTCCGACTTTTCTTCTAGACCTCGAGCTAGAGGCGGACGCTTGACTGAGCAAAATTTGAAATTGTGGACTACGATGGTGAGCACTTCTGTTTTTGCGTTGAAAGGATACTGATACACCATGGTCTTAGACGCCTAAAGAGCCGACATCGAGGCAGCAAACTGTTGATGCTTATGTCAAGACTCAGAGGTCACTGCTCGAGGCCGAAGCTCTGGCTCATGCTCGTGCGATGCAGGAGTCGATGCAGCTCGAAACCAGTGTTCGCGACACATACTCTCAACTTCGTCGTTCAGCCTACGATCTGAGCGTGGTCGATGAAAACGCGTTCAAACTCAAACCACCCCGTGTCACGTCCACACCGAATGGACTTGGTGCACATCATATGCGCAGCGTGTCTCGCGACATTACCCTCCTTGATAATGGGCTCATCGTCGAACATGTCGATGTACGGCGCGAAGAGAGGGAGGTGAAGGAGCGCCGACGGAGGCAGGAGAAGCGTGAGCGCAGTAGGCCACGCAAGTCTTCTCGAGGTTCAATGGTGGATGTCACGTCGCTCTACTCCTCCTATAGCCTGGCACCCCACACAGACAGTGGCCTTGGTCCAACGCAGAGCTCAAGGTACTCTGCTATCAGCATGAGGCCAGCGAGCTCATTAACAGTCCCCATTGAGGTTCAACCGAGCCTGGGTCAGGTATACTCCCAAGCGTCGTTCTCGGATGCACATAGTCCTGGTTCTGTGTCACCTAGGCGGTCGCGATTCTTTGCGTTCAAAAATCCGAGCTCTGCATGGCGAAGTCAGGACAGCCTGGCTCCTTCAGGGATGTCAGGAAGTATGATTGATATGCAGTACGTGTCTAGTTCTCGTTTTCCACCTAGTTGTGGCGGCCGTGCGCTCATCAGTTACTTTCTTCATAGCGTGGCATTGCAACGCGAAGCGAATCCCCCTCCTCTTCGCTCGCCAGGTGGCCAAAGAGGCACACTGTCCATACAAAGGCACAGTCAACTGTGGCCACCCACCGCCAACGAGGAAGAAGTGTCCACAGCAGCAACTGACGAAAAGCCCAAGAAGAAACGCAATGGCCTTGCCAAGATTTGGAAACTCGTCAAGGGAGGCTCGTCGCACAAAGACGAGACCCAGGGTGTTCCTCGTGATTCGTTGCGATCTTTAGACCGCAATGATGATGATTCCCCCCTGGCGCCGCCTCCGCCACTGTCATATCTTGTGGAGCGTGGGCCTGGGGAGCATCTCGGCGGTACGGGAGGTCGACACGCATCGACACCTTCATTACCCTCAACGGCGTCCCCGCGAAATGGTGGGTTCTCGTCCGCCGGTATGTCACCTTCCACGGCTCCAACCAGTCTTCTTCCGTCACCAACCTCATCGCGCCCCTCAGGCGGCAATGGCGATGGCAACGACCGTAAGAACAGTGGGCAAACTGATGAGAAGGAAGTGCTTGATATGTCCCCGGATGAGAACGGGAGATTAAGGGTGTCTATCCACCCTGTCACGTCAGAACCGGATATGCGTCAGAAACTCCAACAAGCTACGTTTGCCTCCACCAGTGGCATGACGTTGCCCAAATCAGCAGCCTCGCGTCCGCAGGTGACTCTTTCCAGAGAAAAGTCGTTACCTCCACTCCCTGGAGAGGTGAAGCTTCGAGCGCAGCATGGTGCGGGTGGAGATCCAAGGCCACAGACGCTCTATACAACATACGATCTTCGTCATCTTGGACAAGACACGCAAAATCTTGCACCACCCCACGCACCGTTCCGGAATGAAGCAAGGCGACAATCGTTTAGTGGAATCGGGACCCGCCCTAACCTAGGCATCCAGACAATGCCACTCACTAGTGGTCATGACCACTTGAGGGCTCCCAATGGGATGTATAGTGAATTCGGCATATCTCGTGGGTCTCTAGGTCGTCTTGGAGACATTGAAGAGAATCCTGCCATCCCTTCTACACCCACCAAGCGCAAGAGCAAATTTGCCTTCGCTACGCTGTTAGGCAAGAAGTCGTCCACCCTTTTGGAGACGAACGGGTGCAGTTCACACGAGTTTCCTCGCTTGACAACTCCCATCTTTGACCCAAACGATGACAATCTCGCCTCTGCGTACACCAACTCAATCTCTCGCCTAGGTCCTCGGTTGTCTGTTGCTTCTCGGAAAGCTATCGAAGAGCGAGTCGAACAGGACAGAGAATTTGTGGCATATCGATATCCCTCGCAGGCACAGCTACCAATTGATCTGATCCGGTGACAATCAAACTCTTCTCTCTGTGGATGTTGATAGCATCATAGCATCGTCATCCTTCTATGTTTGCGCTGAAGGGCTGCATGTATATTTCAACCCGTCCGCTTTCTTTTGTAAATCTCCATGCCACGACTTAACATCCATTATCTCATTTACTCGATTTCTTCATCGTCACATCTTATCCGGTTCAACTCGACAGCCAGCACTCCTTTCTAGGACAATGCTTTGCCTTTCCAATCCACTCAGATCCCCATCCAAACCTTGCTCTGGACTATGACTGCATGGCCTCGTTTCGCTCTCCCCGCGCTCTTTCTGTATAATTGCCACTCCGGCCTATAAGCACTCTCCCTCCCCTTTACAAGATCGGCAGTTTGTTAACCTTTTTTTTTTTTTTTTGGTTTGGTTGGTACCAAGGTTACGGTTACTTTCATAAGTACATGCAGAATATGAGTTCATTCTGTTCCACATGAAGGTCAGAAGATATCGGGCTCATCGGTATTCCCGGGATCCGACGCCAACCCGCATTATATAATCGATTCTACGTCATGTGATCAGAACACGGGATGAATCGATGATTGCCCGCGCACGCCGCAATGCGACTCTCTCCAGAAGTCTAACATCTTAATGGTACGCGAATCAAGGCTCGTTGCGAACGTTGTTGACTTTCGCAGGCCCCACGAGGTTTATCCGCCGAAGAGAAGCGTGTCAAGCTCCTCGAGATATTTCACGAATCGGTAGGTCGTGAGCTTTACTTTCATCGCCATCTAACCCGTTTCACAGAAAGATTTCTTTCAAGTGGGATTTCGTTTATCCCGCGTCCAAACTTGTTTATCACGTTTGCAGCTCAAGGAACTAGAGAAACTTGGACCAAAACTCAAAGGCATTGGTACGCCGATCTGTAACCCCTAGTTGGATGTCGTCGTGATTTCTTGGAGTCAGTCTCACAGTCTGTCAAAGAAGTTTTACAGTCCCTTGTCGATGATGGCCTCGTTCAGGGCGACAAGATTGGGTCCTCTAACTGTAAGTCCGCACGAAGGTGGATGTATGCGCTGATTCTCGACGACTGCAGTCTTCTGGAGCTTCCCCTCACAACGAGGAAGTATAGTATGAAGGAAGATCGCTCCTCGTGCTGTGTCTCTGTTAACTGTCTTGTAGCTACGAAACAGGCTGGATATAGCCAAGGACGCTAAGAAGAACCACGAAAACCAAGTAGCAGAGCTAAGAGCTGCGCTGGATCGTGAAAGGGTGTCGCGGCCCGAGAGCGTGCGTTTCTTGGTCCATCTCACGTTATGATGGCCCAGCTGTCTTTTCCTCACAGGCAGCGAGAACGATGGCGCTTCAAAGGGTTGCGGAGGCAAGGCAGCAGATTGCGGCGCTGGAGAACGAGCTCGAGGCATATGGTGTTTGCGATCCCGTCAAGGTAGAGGAGAAAAAAAGGGCAATCACGCTCGCACACGAAGCTGCTGTTCGGTGGACTGGTGAGTGTTGCGGTCTCTGCGAGGGAGTGGTCGAGGTTGATAGATTGGCAGACAACTATTCTATTCTCTTTGCATATTTTACACGGCAGAATGGAGTCGACGGTCAAGAGATTCGTAGGTTCCTAGACATTGGGGAAGACTATGAAGATATCTACTGAGTTTGTAGATGTTTGTGTAATACGTCACGATGCGGAAGCAATTGTGATTGATGGCGGGGGCGGATAGTTGTCTGTGTCCCGAAAAAAGGACGGTCGGGGCAACTCGCACTCAGCTGATGGCATCCGGCGATCACCTCCCGAGTCGCCCCAGTGACAGCATTCCAATTCTCGAATGGCAGTTTCGCAATCCAGCGCTGGTTTGAGCCTTCTTCGCTTCCTCTATTGCGACACCCTCCCTCATCTCCTCTCCCCGCCCATATGGGCACCGTCGTTCGAACAAACAGTGGTGTGAACCATACTCTCTCTCCATTGCCCTCTAAACCCGTCTCTTCCTCTGACGCAGCCCCCGCTCCCGAGACCGTGTTTACCTCGGTAGAGCCAGAGTCCCTCCTTTTGTCCCATGGTGACAAACCTTTTTCCCATTCTCCCTCGTCGACCGCTTCCTTGCCGAACTCGGTATCCGACGACCTTTGCTCGGTGAACTACTCCCCTCGCTTTCCCCCTGGACACCACCTCAATCCAGCCTTTGCGCGAGTATATTTGCTTGCGGACGAGCTAGGCTCTGGTGGTTACGGTTTCGTTATGACTGCGTTACATCGTCATCTCAAGTCAGAAGTCGCAGTCAAGTTTGTGATCAAGGAGAAAGTACCCGAACAAGCGTGGATCAACCACGACACCTTGGGGAGAATTCCAATGGAGATCATGCTTCTTCGGATCATAAATCACGAAAATATCGTCAAATGTCTCGACGTCTTTGAGGACCAACTGTTTTTCTATGTCGTCAGTCTCTTCGAGTTTCCGCGCTTGTCGATTGATGAACATGGTCCCTGTAGGTCCAGGAATTGCACGGATCTCCCTGGCGCAAGCGAGAAAAGTCACACTCTGCTCACAACTCTTCCCCAGAGGTGTCGACCCCACATCTCTCTTCCTCCACTCCACTTTTGTCCCCTTCAGCGTCCGAATTCTCCGTGGCCGAATCGGAACCGGATACCCCTCCTCAACTGTGCAGTCAACTATCTCCTATTAATATCCGCCTTTTAGACTCTACGTCAGATGACGATATCCCTCACGATATCTCCGTTCCAAAAAGGCATCCGAGTGTTTCCGTAGAGGTTCCAAAACCTCGCTATTCCCGCCGCCCTTCACATGACTTATTCGAGTGCATTGAACAGACGAAACACAAACGTCTTTCCGAAAAGTTAGCTCGATACATCATGGCCCAGGTTGTCGACGCCGTATTCTATCTTAACAGCCACGGAATATGTCACCGTGACATCAAAGACGAAAACTTGGTCGTCGATAGGAATTTCAAGGTGTGCATCGCTATATGCGCATTGCAATATTCGCGACTTACTGCTTGATGCCAGGTTAAGCTCATAGATTTCGGTAGCGCGACCATGGTAGATCCATCTCAGCCCCGGCCGTTCTACAATCTCTTTTTCGGTACAACAGCGTATGCTGCCTCTGAGATTTTGCTTAAACAGCCGTATCAAGCTCCACCCGTCGAAATCTGGACTCTAGGCGTCTTAATGTCTTACCTCCTCACTGGCATGTCGCCCTTCCCTACAGAACGGGATGCCATTGAAGGACGCCTTATACTCTCTGAACTCCCCGGAAGGAAGCTAAGCAAATCTTGTTTGCATCTCATGAGCCGATGCTTGGAGCCCGAGCCCTCTCTCCGCGCTGACATTGAGGAAGTCCGGAACCATCCTTGGCTTAGAGGCGCACTGGATGGACTCTGATACTACTTCTTCCATGTTTGCAGTGATACTCGTTCTGTTTTTTGTGTGGAAACTTGACATGATTTGGTCTACATAATAGTTGACTTGTTCGTCTTGTATCACCACAACTTTGGCATTGATCACTACTGCGCATGCGTGATATTCAATCAGACCTCTGAATCTGTCTAGACCCGACTAGGGGCAACTTCAACTATTCTCACATACTTGTGAGTGCCAAACTCTCCCGTAGCGAGCAGATGTACGACCTGATTAATGGTGGCCAGCGACTCCGCGAAAGTTTTAGTTCGATTCAGGCCCGCCGACAGACAGTCGGACCTCTTGACGTCTGACGTTCGCCTCTTCGGCGGTCTCCTCCGCGACCCGAACCAAATGCAAGCCGATCCGAGTCTGTCTTCAATATCAATACTTATTCATATCGTGCGAGATACTTCGCATGATAAGGACGTGTGTTAATTATGTATGTTGGAGACCACGCGGCGTCCTTTTGCCACCCGACTGCTTGCTCCCCATCCCTGACCATAACATGTGTCCTGTTCAATCTCCTTCCGTTGACAGCGTTCACTGTCCGTCGCGTAGAAGAACCTTGAGAGATGTAATAAGGCAAGCATGTTTCTTCTGCTGTCGAGACCCATGTCACAATGCATTGGAACAGGCATTTCACACCTGCTTGGTTTGCAGTCACGATGGGTGAGTGTGTCCTAGGCTAGTATTAGTGGTCGTGAGACGTATGAGAGGCATCTCAGTCCGCGTTCTCGAAGCCCAAGATTGACTCGCCTGTAGATCTAAGCTCACGGTTTTCTGAACTTCAACAGGGACCGGATCGATCTCCATCCTCTTTCGGAGCTTCCCATACGGTGCAGACTCACAGGTCATGAAGTCGTTCTCCCTTGCTTTCTTCTTCTTCAACTTTGCATTATTCGTGCTGTTCACTGCGCTTAGCGCCGCCAGGTACATCTTAATCCCGGGCACCTGGGATCGTATGCTGCGGCATCCAGTCCAGAGCCTGTATCTTGGGACGTTTCCAATGGGTGCCACGACACTCCTCACACTCTCCATCACTTTGATTCATGGAGACTATAATTTCGGCGGTCGTTCCTTTGTCTACGCCATATGGGCACTTTGGTGGTTGGACGTCGCGATATCAATACTGTGCTTCTGGGGCATAGTGCACATTATGTTGGTCATTTCACGTGGACTATGATGATGAACTCACGTCGGTTAAGGATCACATGTCAAGAGCACTCCTTCGAGTCCATGACCCTCGCATGGCTGCTTCCCATTGTGACGCTGGTTGTCGGAGCGTCCACAGGGGGAACCATTGCACAAGCTCTCATCCCATACTCGCCGAATGATGCGCTCCTCACAGTCACTTTTTCGGCGTGTATGGTTATTATCGGATTGGCACTTACAATGATGCTCCTCACCGTATACTTTGTCCGCGCCATCCTGTATGGTTATTCAAAGGGACCCACCATTCTGTCTATTTTCTTCCCATTAGGACCTTCTGGGCAAGGTGCTTATGCCATCCTTCTGATCGGCTCGGGATTCAAGTCGATATTACCTCTAACCCAAGGAGAAACGGACGGATGGCGAAGTATATCGAGCACCGGAGAAACCATCAATGCGATATGCGTTGTGATTGCCTTTGCGTTGTGGTCCTTTGGAGGCATGTGGATGATCTCGGCTTTCCTCGGATTGTGGCATTCGCTGCGACGAGCCCGCGTTCCGTTTAGGTTGACGTTTTGGTCCATGATTTTTCCAAACGTATGTCAGTGTATTCCTCAGACGCCGATGCGACTTATCGTATCGTATTGTAGGGAGTATACGCGAATTGTACGCTCGCACTAGCGACGATGTTTTCGTCTACCTTCTTTCGTGTATGGGGAGCGATCTACGCGGTTGCTACACTGCTGTTGTGGGTTTACATTGCAGTACAGACGTTACGCATGTGTCGAGGTGGCCGGGTATTTGATGCCCTTCCGATGGAGGAGGACATTGGACGGTGTGGGACGGACTCGGACGAAGAAAAGACGCAGTAGCCTATCAGAATATTAGAAGCTCCGGCCGGTCCGGTGTCGGACTATGTCGTCCGATTTACATAAGCTGACTGTAGTATTTAGCCGTATTTGGGTGTAGTGCCGTGCGCGTCACGACGCCGCCTATCTCCAACATATTAAGGCGGCCACCGCGCCGTGTGATTCATTGAAGCGAATTCCGAATTTCTAGCATCGCACATATAACAAGCAGATGGGCCCGCGGAGGACCCTCGTGTTTCCAGTGCTGGCACCAATTGCTTGTGGTGCACCCAAGTTTCAGCTTCCACCATGTCGTCCAAGAAAACATGGAGAGAATGTATCAAGTAAATCGTATTTCTCTCTTTCAGCCTACCCAGATTCGTTGACAATGCCCGCAGACACTTCACCCCCGCATGGCATACAGTCATCATGGGTACAGGCGCAACCTCAGCCCTGATACACAACTTCCCCTACGGCCACGGGAGCCCCCTCATCAGAATTTTCACTCTCATCATATTCTTCGTGAATCTCGTCTTGTTCGTTTTGATCAGCGTTGCCACTGTTGCCAGATATGCATTGTTTCCGGACATTTGGTCGAAAATGTTGCGTCATCCAGCCCAAAGCTTGTTCCTAGGAGCCATTCCGATGGGTTTTGCTACCCTCATCAATATTGCGCTTGTAAGTGGCATTTGACTTTTGTACTCCGTCGAGAATTCAATTTGCACAGGATATGAATCTGGAAACCGGCTTTGGCGGCCTGGGATTCCTCTATTTCTTGTGGGGATGCTGGTGGATCGACTCGATTGGTTCCTTCCTGTGTGCATTTGGCATGGTATATACAATGTGCGTCGACGACCCCTATTTCTGTGTCTTCCTCTAATAGCGTGGCAGGTCGAGCATTCAAGCACACAGCTTCTCAAAGATGGCAGCAGTATGGCTTTTACCAGTCGTTACTCTCATCGTCGCGTCGTCTACTGGTGGCTTGCTATCTGCAGCCCTCCGCCCGCAGTCAATAACTCTTGCCTTTCTCACCACGGCTATTTCCTTCACTATGGTCATCATCGGTCTTAGTCTCGCGATCATGATGATCACGGTCTATCTTGCTCGGTTGATTGTCTACGGTCCCCCAGATGCAAACTTGATCTTGTCTGCCTTCGTTGTTCTTGGGCCGTTGGGTCAGGGAGGTTACTCGTTGTTGGTCAATGGTGCTGACCTTGCTGCGCTATTTCCCGTATACAACACTGGCGAATTCCCGATGTCTGAGATAACCGGACAACTCCTTTATTCCTTCTGCTTCTGTTTGTCCTACATCCTATGGTCGATGGGCATATGCTGGATCCTCATTGCGGTCTTGTCTATATTCAGCGTTTTAAAGCAATCGGGTACCCCGAGTTTTGGGCTGGCGTACTGGGGTCTTATTTTCCCGAACGGCGTCTTTGCCCTATTATCAGTACAGCTATCGGTTGTCCTGGATAGTGGATTCTTCCGGGCTTTCGGTGCGCTTTGGTCGTGTATGTTCTTCGTGACTGCCCACTTCGATCTTCGCTAACCGTATTCCCCTAGGCATCGTCTTCTTGCTATGGATCACGATATCAATCCGTAGCATCCCTGCACTCATCGATCGCTCCATCTTCAATGCACCCTGCCTTGCCGCTGCCCCTGCACCACCCCCAAAGTCGGACCCGGAGAAAGGTGACTCGAATGCTTTCGTGTATACTGGTACACTAGGGTCTGCAGTAGGGTCCACGCCATGCGTGGCAGAAACTTCAGCCAGCAACGGATCAAAGCTCAACCTTTGACATGCTATCCCTCACTGCTCGTGGTCGGTTGGAAACTCGTCACACAGTAGTCACGACAAACGTTTGTTGGATATGAATTTATTTATACTATGCTTAATTTGCTAGAGCACGCCTATACCTGACCTGCTCTACAATGTCATCTCGCTAGAACTTATTGCCATTGTTCAGTTTTTTCTCTTCTTTTACTTTTGTCTTGTTAGCCTTCACCTTGTCACCATGTAAGTACAGGGGTAGAATTGTCATAGCACGAGGTGTACTCCGATTTTGGAAGTGACCAACATGGCCAGAACAACTTAGTGTTGACTTCGCAGTTAGCATGTGGATTTATACTCTGCCTGGGCGCCCACACCCACATATTTGAGCTTTGAAGGAAAACCTACATATTATAAGTAAATTACGGCCTGTTCGGCATAGTCACATCATACGGTAAACCAATTCAACGTTCACCGGTGCACGCACCCCCCGATGGAGTGAGACTTCAAAGAGGTGTTGACTGGCCATGGATAACCAACACGTTGTATTTACTACTTGAGCCAGCGGTACCGAATCCAAGTATACTGGGCGGAGTAGCAACGGAGTAGGTGAGCAACTCGAATTACGTTGTGGGTGGCAGTACACGTGCTTGCGTCGTGCAGTGCCAGGATCCCGAATAGTAGGCTCCTAGTACTTCTGGTCCTCCGTGCACATGCTGGCAGTAAACCACATTGCACTATTCCACATTTGACCCTTTCCGTATAGTTTGGAGATATCTTACCTTTATCTTCCTCATGCCAAGCTCGGCAGGCTACGAACCATTACCCCAGCATGTTGAGGAAGACGAAGAAACAGTCAACGGCGGCGACCACGCTCACGCTGCTAAGCCCTCGCACGGACATGCACTTAAACGTCCATATAAACCAGGTCACATAGACCTGAGTAAATTGGATAATGCATTCAAGAGGTGAGGTGGCAGGGTTTCCGTAGGGCTCGTCGACGAGCTGACTGTGAGCTAGGTGGACCGAATCCATTGCGCAGAAGATGAAGCGGAAGAAGAAAGTGGAGGACCATTCGCGCAAGGAGATATGGCAGAGTGTTTTTGATCCCTATACTCTACCCTCTGGAGTGAACGAAGAGGCCATGTCCGTGGTAAGCCATACCACGAGCGCCTCTTACGCCTCCTGACCCGCATACGTTTTGGGACAGGTCAAAACATTGGATCACAATCCCCCAGTGACGCAAGCTGCCTTTGACAGGTATGTTATGGTGCGGTCTGGTCTTTCGACTACCAACCACACTTGTCAGCATCACACACTCGGTTCGGAATGCGATTGCAGCGGGCATTCACCCAAAGATCATTGCCAAAGGCTCGTCTGGCTCTTACTTTGCTCGTGCGAAAGTGGACGGTAGGGTTCAGACCGTTGCGTGAGTGTTTGTCCACCGCATTCCAAGTATCTTTGGTTGAGCACCACATAGTGTATTCAAACCCAAAGACGAAGAGCCGTATGGCCGTCTTAACCCCAAGGCAAGGATTTTTCTGTGTGCCCCGTGGAAGTAATTCACAGGATAGCAGACTACGAAATGGCTCCATCGTCAATTCCGTTGGATTATCCCGTTCGGCCGATCTTGTCTCATACCGAATTTAAGGTGATTTTTATATTTGTTTCGTTTTCCACACAGCTTATTCGCTTGTCTATCTCAGTTACATATCAGAAGCAGCCGCTTCCTTGCTTGATGAACGCCTTTCATTGAATATCGTCCCACGCACCCAACTAGTGTCACTTTCGAGTCAGGTTGGCTTAAATTACTCTCATGGGATGATCCGGAGATTCACATGCTATCAGGCATTCTTTTATGATTGGCTCGATAGAAGTGCTACAAAGAAGGGAAAACCACTGCCAGAGAAGATAGGCAGCATGCAGCTTTTCATGCACGGATACTCCGGTAAACACCTCTCTTTTCATAAGCACTAGGCTCTGACTTGTATACGTTCTCTAGATGCTTCGGATTTCTTGCGCAGACACCCGTGGCCGGGTCGTTCTCTAGCCGATACCTTTGACGATTCGTCTCACAGGAAAGGGTTGTCAACAAAGAAATTTCTCTCTGCACTGAAGATCATTTGCGGAAAGACTGGCAACGAAGAGTTGGAAGAGGAAGACCCGGAGGAAGAACGTGCTTTATTCGATGTCACGGAAGAGAGCGATTCCGGCCGCCCATTCTATTGGTCGAGAACTCTGCAACAGAGCTTCAGAGGAGAGCTTGAAAAGTAAGCCTTCGTTTTGTCCAGTGAGATTCCACGTATTTACGATCCTATACTTGGAAGACTCGTGATATTAGGTATTTTCGGTTGGTTTCTATTTAAATGCAGCGTTTAACTGCTATCTAGATTATCTCATGCTCAATACCGACCGCGGAGCCGACAATTACATGATCAAGTACTGCGAAGGTGACCACGAGAAGTCACTAATTGATGTGGCTCCTCAGCCATCTAAACGGCCCCAAATGTCACTTATGAACGAGTTTCGACACTCAGATACCTCGGTACCCTCGCAGTCCACAGTAACTTTTGCAGACACTGTCCCACCCTCTCAGGTTTCATCATCGACACTTCCAAATGATTTTACTCGCCACCCGCACATCCACATCGCTGCCATTGATAACTCACTTTCCTTCCCTCACGAACACCCACAAGGATGGCGTTCGTATACTTACGGATGGCTTTATCTTCCCGTGAGCTTGATTGGCCGACCATTTAGCGAGAAGACGCGGCAACACTTCTTACCACTCCTGACGAGCAAAGATTGGTGGGAAGAAACGACATTCCAACTACGGAAGATATTCGCTGTTGATCCAGATTTCCACCCGAAGATGTTCAAGGTGAGTGCTTGCTCGGTGATGTATGCTGATCTTTGTCACCTGAGAATTGCGCCGGCAGAGACAACTGGCTGTTATCAAAGGACAAGCTTACAATCTCGTCGAATCTTTGAAGCATACTGTGAGTCCTAGTTCCCATCGCCGCCAAGAGACGTATTGAGTAGATCTTCGTAATGCCCTAGGACGAAGGTTGGTTACGTTCTGAATAAACGCGGCTACATAGTTACTCATTGACCTCCAGGCCCTCTAGAGTTAACTCGGCGGACGAAGGCGCGTGTCTGGGATGACGAGACTGAAGTCATGGAAGAAGTGACACACCCTGCCAGTGCGGGACCCCTCAGCGCCTCTCCTCGGCCATCGATCAGCACTGTGCCCCTTCCCCCTCGTACCCGCAGTCTGAGCCATTCAAGCGAATTTCCTCCTCCTGTGCGCCGGCGTTCGTCTGAGGCCAACCGGCCGGTCCCTTTTTCCGCGAAATTTCAGAAAGTCCACCCTGGTACTACAGGAGTTACCGTGCTTGAGCACCTCGAGAAGTTGGACGCAGTTGAAGCTAGTTTACAAAGGCTTGGCGTTGACGAACCCCTGATCGAGGAAGACGAGGAGGTAGATGTGGGCGAGTCCTCCACAACGCGTGCACGTACATCACTTCTTATACAAACGGAAGAGGGGGGCACGGTACCTGAGGATTTGTCTGCGTCGGTGCCGCTTTCCCCTGCGAGTCCCGATGGAGTGACATCCTTACCTGGCGACCATTCGCTTGCTAGTTCCATGGCAGAGGAGGACTTGACGGCCATGTCTAAGTCTATGTCGCATGTCGAATCTCCCATGGCACGGCACATGAGATGGAATAGCCATGCAGCGCACTCGAGACAACAACTAGATAGCACCTTGGAGTGGATGACCGCAGACGAGGCCGAGCAGCAGAAACGCATAGTTGTTGTCGAGGTTCGTGCTTAACCACTACTCTATCGGAATGATGTTTAATACCTCCCGCAGCGCCTTGAAATGGTTCAAGCAAAGCCATTGTTGAGCTGTTGGTAGTGCTTGATCCGAAATTTTTGGGTAGATGTGATTCATAGACTACACGTTGCAGCCTGAGTAATTAGCCCTATTGACGAGCAGTTAGGATTGGTCTCCACTGTCGGAGTTGCACTGTCTGCTAGCCAGTTGATCTGATTCGTCCTTCGACACCAACCCGCGATGTCTACCACTGTGTCTCCCCCTGTTCTCAATGTACATACCCCAGCTTCATCCTTTGCCGTCGTGCATTCTTGTCAGTAGGTGCCACACTTCTCACTGATGCCACGCTCTCAGTTGCTAGGATGCAGTAAAGGACGAGTCGATGCAGCAACTTTGTGACAAATTGACTCGGAAATGCCGTGGAGAGTTTCGTGGGCAACGAGTTCAATCGGGTTGGATCAAATACGTCTGGGGTGACACCGTCTGGAATCTAGATGATGGTAATGCCCCCTATTTTTCCCCTCAGCCTCTTAGCCTAGATGTGTCTTCACTCGTCCTGACCCTGTTTTGGGCTTCTAGATAGCGACTATACGATCTTCACTTGGCGTCAAAACTCTCCTTCGAGTTCCGGCCAAGCTACTGCATCAGCCACGACGGCTACTTTACATGTCTACGATCCTGCAGGTCAACTTCCAGAGCCACCCTCTTATCGGAATCCTTCGTTCTACTTGTTTCACCCTTCTCGCTCGATGTCGCCTCAATCCCAATCACGAGGGAGTTTGAAAGCAAAGAGCCCCACGCAAAACGCGGTTGTACGGGAATCAGGAGCCGCAAAACACAGAAAGGAATTTGAAAAGTTCCACAGCGAAAATGGTGTGAGGACCGTCATGGGTACCATTGGCCCCGTTGAGAACGGTGAGTCCCATTTGTTCGCATTCTAGCGAGTCCCAGCGAGGCTGACTCGGATTTATATTCCCCGTACTAGTACGAATGCTCCTGAAAAGTGGTTATCGTCATGTGTACATTTCAAGAAAGTTTGCTCTGAAACACGGATTCATACCCGCAGACGCAGCGCCCGGACTCTATGGCTATGGCGGGCTCGTCAATCTTGGAAAATGGCCTATAACACTGTTGCCGGCAGCAACTTCCACCTCGCTCGGACCGGAAGTTGGAGTGTCTACAAATAGCAATTCACAGCCGCCGCCCAAGCCAAAGAGCGTACCTATAACCGCCTATCTCTCTGAGGAACCCCACTTTGATGTCGTCCTTGGACGTTCCTTCTTCGAGCGCCGACAGATACGGACCTCGTCCATTGACCCGACCGAGGTAATCTGTATGGATACCGGCGAGAAAATTGGATGTGAGCTGGTGGTGCTAAAGGATGGCAGGGGAGAGATTGTGATTGTAACCTGAGACCGCTAAGTTCTTGGTCTTTTCTTCTGTATCCCTGCTGCAAGAGCTCCCATCAAGATCATCTCATGCGGTCCCATTTATCCCGAGCCACAGCAAGAAATGACTCTCTTATTCATTGTGATACCGTTGGGCGTATCATACAAGGTCGCTCTGACCTGATGTATTGTATATTGTACAGTGATCGTATGACATGATATCTTATATATCACTGGATAGTGACCTTACTGTCGGCCTCTGAGGAAGGTGAGATCAGTACGACTCGGCCAAATTTACATGTGCTCGTACCAATGTCGAGGATACCGTTATCAGTCTTGAAGTTGCTTGAGCTCATCAGCTGGACAAGGGTAGGGGGCATGATGGCGGTGAAACCCTAGAAGTTGCCCTTAAGGATCGGCTGGTGAATAAGGATAAGGTAATATACCAGAAGGGTCGCTCCAAGATCGTTCTTGATGATACCCCCATGGTCGATAACCTCTTGCTTGTACTTTTCGTACGACGACAGATCATTGAACGTGACTATGAAGGCTGTGTGAAGGATCGTTCGTTCAAGAGCCAGCAGACTCGATAAGTATAGTGAACATACTTTGGGACATGGTTGGCGGTCGATGGCAGAAGATGAATGGAAGGATCTAAAGGGGATCAGTGACAGTATTTAAGGGTATCTACTAATAGTATAGGACAACTGCGCAGCCTTACCAAGCTTGTCCGAGTCCCAATGCAGTCTGCATCAATCTTGGTCAAAGATGCCGCACAGACGAAAACAGGTTAGTAAAGTGTACAGTACTGAGCGACCTCAAGTCTCACTGGGCCCGGGGGTGACTCGGTAGCCCCGGCAACTTGTGCGCCAACCTCGGGCTTGCTATAAACGAGCTACGGATTTCAAGAATGCATAAAGATCTGCTGGCGGTTCAATACACTACATTAGCTGCAGCATTGCTACCACGCGACGAAAGTAACTTCAAAGTCCATCAAGGGTTGGATTAAGATATCGTTAGGTGATGCGCCAGTGTTAGCACTCGCACTTGGAACATCGCCGTACATGTCTGAGCAATGGAGGCGATCGACCTGGGCAATGAGTGTCGCAAGATGATCTATAAATACTTAACGGAATAAAGATATGTCCATACTACGTAGTTACACATCGGCGCTGCGCACCGCCGTGTCGTAGTTGGGGGGGAGTTCGCTCGCGCGGTGAAGCGCCGAGAAGCCCTCAGGCTGCGGTAGCTCCCCTCCTCGTGTATCTGGAAGAGGTCTCCGTCGTGGCACTTGTCCCTAAGAAAAAAAAGCATCATCTACAGAACGAATGGTCTCGTGGAGATTTGCGCACCACATTCGGGAACCGGGTGGAGGAAGCCGCTCCTTCCGCCACATTTTGAGAGTCGAGCCGCCCAGATACTACACCGCTGTTGTCTAACTGCCGTTTTGACCTCCCAACGGCAGCGAGCGGTTGGGTGGGGGTGTTGTTTTGACGCGAACTTGGGTTGCTCCTGGTCTCCAATGATGGAGCAATGCCAGACCCATTCGCTGTGGTCGTCTCAGGGGATCGATACAACGGAGCATAAAGGGTATGCGGAGTGGCCAACGCAGCTTTCCAGCGCCGATAAAAGAAGAGTGCCGCAGCAGCAGCGAGAACCATGACCACGCCCTCAACAATCAGGCCAGCCATTGCTCCTGGACTGAGTGTGCTTGAGCTGAAATCAGATGCCTACTACGCAATGGCATGAACCTAATCACGTACTTTTGCAAATTGATGCTGTTGCGTTTAAATAATGTCTCAACAAGAGGTGATGATAACCGTCACTTGGAACATACCTTGAAGAAGCACATGAAGTGATAGTTGCTGAAGGGGTAGCAGTAGAACTGCTGCTAGGCACACAATCTCGTCAACATGCAGAATAGATCAGAGAAGCGTCAATGAGGTACTTCGCTAGAGTCCACAGATGTGCGTAATCGATAGTCAAACATTGCCCACTTGCAGCAGGGAGGTTGGTAAGAACGAGTTGATGTGAACCGGGGCCGAGATTATCGGCATGGTAAATCACAACCCCATAGTTTGTAGGGTAAGCATTTGTTGCATTATAATTCACAGTCTGACCGCCATCCATTTGAGCCAAGTACGGTCCATTGGAAGGTCCCGAAGTCCCAAATAATGTCACAGCCTCGCCTGTTAGGACCGTTAGCTTGAAGCATATTGATATGTGGGACAATAAGCATGCCCTACAAGATACTCAAGTTATTCACAGGTGATATTGAAGGGAAGGGGGACATACTGTAAATATGAATAAGACGCTCGCACCAGATGTGTCTGTGACGCTATAAAGAAGTCAACGAGATTTTATTTTCTTAGCCACCATCACTTACTGGCCGGTGCCATTGGTAAATAAGTTCAGGTTCAAATTGCTGGAGCTTGAAGTTGTCTCCCATGCAGATTGCTGATATTGAAAGCGAGAATCTACGTCTTGAACCATTTCGAGATCGAGCTGGTCACCCGTACTCCCGACTTGGGATTGCCACACGATCTATGCGCTGTTAGTCGCTGTTCTTGGTACATCACGGACTTTACTGACCATGTCGATGTCTACATAAAGGCCAGACGATCCGCCGGTGTTTATCAAGTTCACTGTATGTATTGTCTGGCTGACATTCGTACTGAAAAGTGATTGCTGGAATAAGTTGTTTCCAGAACCATTGATGTTTGGATAGTTCGAGCTGTCTACTTGAACGGTATAAGTTCCGTGGTTTGCTCTGTTGGCACCATATATCCAAAAGGCTGTCCCATTGAAGTTGAACGTCGCCTTTCCATTTGGCGCACTGTTCTTCTGGAAGGTACCCAGGTAATAGCTATCCGACAGTGTCATTATATACCGACACCAATCGACACAACGTGGGAGCTCACTCGACGGTGTAGTTGTCGTCTTGGGATGTTCCAGGAAGCCATGTCGAATCATACGAGATGAGAGGTGACTTGTCATCGATTACAGTAGTGAGCAGAGACATCCCGGAGTCCGGAAGGAGGTCGACGACTGTAGAGAAGACGGCTGCTCACGAGAACGATGGCCCTGAATCGGTATTCGAATGTACAGCACTTACATCATGTTCGCACAGATTTTTAGCCCCAAGGAGCCGCTGGGTTATCCAATCGACTCGGAGCAAGGTGTAATGCAGCCGGTATGAACTCACTATTTCTCAGGATTACTTCCGTTCACAGCATCCCTCTGTCACATGCAACCATGGTCAATAACATTTGAAGCAATTAACGTGATTACATTGGGACCCCATTTTCATCTGACCAGCTTTGACCTTGTCGCATAACCAAGGACAACCTCACCTACGAAGGAGGTGCCGCACCATGAGACTCTTGTTGACCCGAGCCTGTGTATCATCTCTGTAGTCATGTATATATCTGTGTGTGTGCCACGTACCTCCTCGTTCTCCGCCTCCTCTTTCTCCGCCTCCTCGCCCTCGGCCGCGGCCACGACCCCTGCCGCGATTTTCGCCATCGCCATTACGCCAGTCACCATCCGTGCGATTCCCGCGGTAAGCTGAGATAGAGTTATTTCAAGACGGTCAGAAAAATGATCATAGTAATTACCACGGTCACCACCCCGATTACCACCCCGGTAGCCACCCCTCTCCCCTCCTCGATGGAAACCTGTGCGATCACGGAAGCCTCCACGCATGTTACCGCGTTCACCGCGATGACCTCTGCCGCGCCCGCGACCTCCACGCTGTGTTTGGCTGAAGCCGTCTTCTCCCGTCTGTGGTGCGGGGGAGGAAACATCTCCATTCAAGAGCGGCGCTGACGAGGGTAGGTTCACTTCAATTGTCTGAACCACAGGTGTCGCCGACCCAGATGGTGCAAAACTCGCTTGAAGGTTTGCGATTGAAGGAAGCCCACCCTCTTCATCTGCTTCTGCCCAGTCAATCGATTGAGTCGAGATTGTCTGTGTATAGGAAGTTAATCACGTGTGTCAGGCAAAAGAATGTACACGCTGACTTCTACAGGTTCGATGGAGACATTTTCAACAGCTTGGGGTTGTTCTTCGGAAGCACCGTTGGGCTCTACCTCGGGCTTTTCTACCCAATCGGCGTTGTTTTCGAATGCTGGTGTCTCCAACTCGCTCGCTTGCATGAAGTGGAAGCTACTGGAGACATTCAAAGGACCAGGAATACCTGCTACTGGTTCATCCACAGGTGCAGCCTCAGTTTCAACTGGCTCCGGTTCGGTTGGCAGAGGGGTTGGCTCGCGCGGTGGATTGAGGAAAGACTGTACGATACTTAACAATCGGGTAACTAGAGGGAGGGTTAACTGGTCTCGTGACCTGAGGATTAGATTAGCTTACACGATACGCCATTGAGGTCGCCGTCGCCAGACAATAAACCGGAAAGAACAGCATTCTTGGTATCACTTTCTTCACCCAAGAGGGCATCGCATGCTGTAAAAATTGCTGAGCCTTCACTGTCATCGAAGTCGAGCACTACAGGCAGAACATCCCCGGTTGCAAGCACGGAACGCAAACGAAGGAGTGTCAGTATTGAGGAGGTCCTGGAAACATAGGATGCCTGTAAGAGAACGTGAGATGATGTGAAGCATGAGACCCATCAGCGTCATGCAGCCTTGCCTGGGCGGAAGAAATAGTCTCTTGGACTTTGAGAGACTCTATGCGTTCTGTTTCTGCACGCTTTGATGCTTGATCACGAGATAACTCAGCTTCGTGTGTCTAAGTGTGTTGCGTGCATGGTGGTGGGTGGTCGTCCGATATGATCATACATACGTACCTCTATTGATTTCTTGACCTCTTCAAGTTCCTTGTAGACAGCCTCGAGAGAGGGAAGGGTTTTGAGTGACCGCTTTTGATCGTCATTGAGTTTTTCATAGTCAGTTGCTGCATAGCTTGTGATGCGAAACTGTTGTGGGGTCGGCCAAGTTAACAGCGCAGGCTTTTGGTGAAGACAAGAGGGCAAAATAAGCATACGATTTTCTTGTTTAGAGCGCGCATGCGCTTCTGCAAGAGTTCGACGACGGGGCTGGATTTGGAGTTGAGGTCGTCGTGTGTAGGGGATTCAGAAGCTGCGACGAGCTCAGGGGTGGTCTCATTGGGAGCGCTGTCGACGAGAGCAGCAGAAGGAGCGTCAGGAATGGTGACCGAGCCTTCTGCAGGGGAACCTGGCGTTTTGCTCTTGGTGCCAGTCCTGCGCTTTTTCTTTTGGGATTTCGATGGAGCGAGGAGGGGAGGGGCACCGGGGACGAGACGAAGAGCAGATGCAACTTCAGCCATGGTGGAGAAAAGTTGTGTTGAACAAAACGACGTGGTGAGGGCAATTTGAAGGGGGGGCAAAGGTCACATTCCCACGACTACTGTTCATCATCATCATGCCAACCGACGAGCTCGTCAGACACGCCGATCTTTCCTTCGTCGACGGCAACATCGTCGTCCTCGCCGGGTCTGAGTATTTTCTCGTACACCAGGGCCTTCTCGTCCGCCACTCTCAGGTGCTCCACGACCTCATCAAAGCCATGGACCCCACCCCAGCCATCGAGGCTCGTCCCGTGCTCTCCCTACCCGAGTCCTCGCGCAGCATCGCATACCTCCTGCAAGCATTATATGACGGCATGTCTGTACCATCCTTACATAGTTCTCTTCCGTGCACTTTGACTGTCTCTAGTTCCTTTCTGACGTACGACGGACCGGGCTTTGCCATCGTCGCCAGTCTTCTCCGCGTCCTCACTACCTACAAGGTACACCGTATCCGCCACGACATTCTTCGCGTCCTCTCGACCTCCTGGCCAACAAGCCTGACCCAGTGGGAGTCCCGTGAATGCAGCCTAACGACCCCCGACGGCATATACTCTCCACGCCCCAGTTTACCCCATCCCGTGTCGGTAATCCTTTGTCACAACAAACAGTGACTCACTACCATTCTCAACCGCAGAGAGGTCATCAAGTTGGCCAGAGACATCGATGCTCCGTTCCTCTTGCCCTCCGCCATGTACGATCTTTCTCGGTCTGCCCCTAGCGAAGCCGCGACAGGTATCTTCAATGCTCAACTTGGCGACTACATCCGTCTGGACGAAACCGACCTTCTTTGCGTTCTCCGTGGACGCGAACACGCCGCACGCTACTTTTCCACCTTCATCGTGAACGAATTAGAGGGAAGAGCCCCCTCCGCCTGGTGTCTTCGTCGTAACGACCCAAACCCTTTAACGAAGCGTGCTTGTCAGTTAGCTTTCGAGGCCATTACGTTTGAGCACCTCCGAGACATCAACGGAATCATCAGCCACCGCACTTCGGATCCATTGTATGCCATGTCCGACGCCGAGGCAATGCAGACGAGGGAGAGCGTTCCTGAGGTCAGCCCTTTTACCATGCGAACATGCGAGATATGCCGTGCGGAATTCTCCTCCGCAGTCCTTGCAGCAAAGGAAGATTTTTGGTGGAAGCTCCCTTCCTGGTTCGGTGTAGATGTACCAAAGTGGGGCTAATCATCGTTTCCATCACATCGTATGACTCCCCGCTTGGACGAGGTTCATGTATTTCCGTGTGGTATGGCATAAAATGTTAGTATCCTCGTCCGTGTTACCGGCAGGGTGGTTGTCTTCGCTCGCACCTTAGGATCTGCCTAAGAAGGTCAGCTTCCCTGGTAAACACTTTGCCATCATCCCCTCACAGGCCCAAACAGCCCGTCGTTCCAAAGCCAGTATACCACCTTTACCCACTGACAACATGATAGAGTCGGAAGAGGTTACGGAGAGCCAGCAGAGCGCCTCAGATCCAGAATTATCACCAAACAACACAGAAACAACTGGGACTGAGAGTGATCAGGAAGAGCTTGAAGGACAGAACGCCGCGGTGTACGTTTCATTCCATTCCCCGGAACGCATACTACAAACAGGTCGTTCCAGCGAAACAATAGCACAGATTGAACATCTTACGCTCAACATTCTTGAGCAAATCGTGGCGTCACTCAAAAAGTCCCGACGAGATCTAGGATCTGTCGTTCCAACGCAATCGCATCGACAACCCGACGGCAAAATTGAGATTCGTGTCGCAGACAGACGAAAAGATAAACTTGAAGGGTGAATACTACTCGTCATCTGTCTAGCCTCTGCACTGCTAAACCCTTCTCGCGTAGATGTGCTTCTCGAATTCTCCGTTTCCCTGCTCAGAGTAAGGGCTCGAGTTCGAAGCCAATTGGTATGCAAAGTCCCGTTCATGCTAAGCTCCCGACATACTACTCGCTCACCAGCCCAACTTTTACGGGTGATGAATTTTGCACACGAGGCCGTCAGCCAGGACCTCTCACTAACCAAACGGTAGGAGGTAGTCCTCTCTGAGTTCAGGTAACAAACATCCAGGTCACAGTGATCTATTCTACAAAGACGTCACACTATTCAAGTCGCAAAAAACAGTGGACAAGGTAAACATAAGCAACCAAATTGGTTGACATCTGACTAGGTCAGCTCGTGGACGACCTTGCGGCGACTTTACAGCTCGATAGGGCAGATTTAAACATAGTAATTGCTCTGCCAGCAACCGCAGGCTTTTGTGGCTGAGCCCATGCATATAGCGCGCTGCCTCGAAGGGCCTCGTCTGCGGTAGTGGTCTAATTATACACCTCTTGGATGGCCAAGGTGTGCGAGTAAATGATTCTGAGGTATGCACGACCTTTCACTCGCGCATTTGACCATGTCAAATGCTGTGATTAGGGCACGCTGATCCCCGCTGGAGAAGACATAGAACGGTTTGAAGTCAACTCCGATGTTAGTTGGGTTCTTGTAATCGAAAAGGAGGCAGGTTGTTATTTCACTGGGCTCGACTGTTGACGGAATTTTTTCTCGGCATCCAGGCGGTCTTTCAGACTTTATGCCGATTACAGTTCACCAGGTACCCAGGGTTACCTGGATGTGGGTTAATCGTCACAGTGAGGCATACCTGTTTTTGTGGGACTTTGCTAACTTCGCCTTGCAGGGTAAGGGGTATCCAGATATTGCCACTCGACAACTCGTGAAGACGTTATCAGACAACTTGCCGGATGGGTAAGCAGCCGGAATCTTGTTGTACACACCTAAAAGGTTTTCCAGCATACCAATAATGGGACTGGTTGACGGAGACGCCTATGGTCTGGACATACTCTCAGTTTACAGATATGGTAGTCAAAACTTGCGACACGAGAATGAAAAACTCGCTGCGCATCGCATTCAATGGCTTGGGGTCAGAGCCTCGGAGCTCGCGGGGTACGGGGCAAGCTGGTCGATGATATTACTTCTTCAATATTAACGTTCTCCGTAGCCTAAATATTCACCTGGACACACTGATTCCTATCACGAAACATGACGAAAAAAAGGTAAGTCGTGTAGCACTTGATTCAAGTTGATCGTCGTAGTTATCGCTGAGCTAACCTTATTGCAGGCCCTGGCAATGCTGCGACATCATGGAAGTAGTTTGCCTGTGGAATGGAGGCACGAGTTCTAACATGATTTACGCAGCATTCTCTTAAAATTTCTCCTCTAGGAAAGAACTCATGCGTATTTTGCATACCAGAAGGAAGGCGGAAATCGAGATTTTGGCTAGTGGCGGAAGTCAAGTTGTCGAAAAACCCAGGGGAACGTCCTGCCTTGTGCATTACATTTGTCGCAGAATCCTTCATTTCATAGAGATGTCCGCCTAATACGACCACGAAATTTAACCTACGAGGCGATTGTAAGATTAATTATCACGAGTCGCGTCTGTCCTTTATGTTACTTACCCGATCGGTGTGTCCCTACTTGACGGTAAACCTCATTCAGTCTCGCTCAACATGACGCATGAGACAGTTGGATGGCTTCAACTTGAACACGAAAAGTTTGTGCTACCTGTCTTGGAACCCATCTCATCATATTTCTCTATACCCCGCTTGGATGACAAACCCCAAGATCCAATCCTCCAAACCATACAATTACCCCTTCATTGTGGATCACCACTGCACAACTCACCTGCCTTACCACCGTCTTCCCCACTGTTTCCTGCAAAAGTATCTTCAGATCTATCAACACCGGTCTCCAAGCCTGTGCTCGCATCACTGTGGAATGAGGCGTCACTCCTTCACCCTCAAGACGTTGTGAGTATGCCTTTTGTCATAACTCGTGGAGTAATTCAGTGTACATGATAGGATCGTTCTATGTCATGGGATCCGAATCCTCCTTTGAACAATCGAAACTCTCCGTTCTTGACCGAACAACATCCCAGCTCCTTGGGTTCCCTGCAGAATTGGTCAGTCTTTGGTGACATATTTTGGAAAGCGAGACAATCGAAGAATCAGCGCCGATGACAGTTATTTAGGGCACAGCCTAGTATGCACGCGAAATCTACGAAAATTGTTCGAATCGCGGAGAGCGAATTGTTTAGTTCCCTCCACTTGGTTGTACTAGGAACTTCGTCGCCGTTATACGTGTGGGACGTGCACTCGCAATCATTCGTCCACGCCGTGTCGCCAGGCGCGTCTGAGTTGCTGGTTCACGCCAAGCACAACGGGATGTCACCAAGGTTCGTAACCACCTGGATCATGATTCTTTCGCCGGATCCTGCAGTAACACACACTCGAAGTATCCTGCAACGTTTTCTTGACTTGGGTACTCTCGTACGTCGGTTAGAACAAGTAATCCAGGAGCTTCGTGGGAGGTAAGGACGTCATTCGCGCTTTCTACGACTCAGAAATACCAAGTTTGAATTTGAGACAAAGGCGTAATACCACTGTGCATGCCTTTGCACATGGTCTCTCATCGGTCCTAATGTTTATTCAAAATCGCTTGTCGTGTGGACCGCTTTCCCATGCCACAGGGTTTTCGGGTGTCCACTGCCTCGCTACGGTGTGGCTTTACTACGCTGAGCTAGAGCAGGTTGTAATTGCTCTTGCCGCAATGTGTTCTAGGGTACGTGACAGCTGGTTCAATCCGTCCAATCGATATCATCGTTCTCATTCTGAAACTAGAGCATGGACACCACTCCTGACGGATTTTCTGAGATTCCGATCTCTCCAGTTAATTTGTTGTCCCTGGTCTACGAAACCTTCGAAATACATGTAGAGTGTCACTCTCCTCGCGACATCACAGCTATCATGGCGTACATCCTGACAGTCTCATCTAAGCCATACATCCGTGCCCTCTGCAGGTTGTTGGCCTATGGAGAAGCTCGTCAGCTGCATACTATCACCACCGGGACAACTCAACTTATGGATCTTACATTTCAATTTGAAGGTGATGAGGCAGAGAGCTCTTGGCGCGGTGATGATGGCAGTATCGATGCAGATGGTCCGTTTCCGAAATTTGTTCCAACAAACTTGGCAAGCATCCTCCCAGCGGCTCACAAATCATTGAAGTTGCTTGAGGCTGCTAGACCAGAGCACCCGATTTTTTCCACTGAATCGCCTTCAAACGAAATTTCATGGGTATGGACTGAAGAAAGTATCAAGAACCTTTGGAACGGGGTTGAGCTCAATGAAGACAGTCCTATAGCCCCGACAACAAAATCACCCCAATCTCACCTAGATGATTCCCAGACAGAACACTTAAGCAATTACGATCTGGTTGCGGGGTTCAGAGTCTTCGACTTGGAACCGGGATCCTTCTCGTCCTCGGAACGCGACCCTCAAGTTGTCCTTGACGAATTCATAGTCAGCTATCCGAACATGTTGCCAAATATCACACCAAGCCCATCCCTCCTATGCGAAGTCATGTTTACGCCTCTCCAGGATCATGCTGCATCCATCTCCCGTGCACTTCTTGCAGTATTCCTTGATCGGTCTTCCTCCCTTTGCATTGATGCCCACCTCGAATTACTTCGGTCTCATATGCTGCTCACATCACATTCGTTCAAGTCGCGGCTCTCTGCCGCTTTATTTTCCGACGCAGAAGATAGAGCAAGTCATAGTGTGCAATTGTATAATCTCCTGCGATACAAGTCGAAGGGGACAACGCTACCTGACCAATCTCACACAGGCCGATGGCCCGTCGGGTTGGCACCCCTTCTGGTGACCAGAGATTCTTGGCCCCCTGGTGGTTCTGAACTCAGCTTCCTCCTCCGCACCGTTATAGTCGATTCCCAGCAAAACAACCCGCCAAGCGTGGAAAGTGCCACTTCTGAATTGGATGGTGCACATCGAGTAATGTGCGAAGCGGAATTTCGCTTGGGTTTCGCCATACGCGAGCTCAGCGGCAGGGGCCACGAACGATGGCTTGATCCTCTTTGTAAGTCGGTGATTTATTCAAACTGAAGTACGGCTGATATAGACATATACAGCTATCGAGTACGCCTAATTTACTCTGAGACGTTACCCATATTCACATGCAACAGAGCGCTAGATTTCTTATATCTCGATTACAAGGTCCCACATCCCCTGCGAGCATTGATTCCGACGGCGGTCCTATCAAAGTATCAGAGGATCTTTGCACTCTTGCTCCGCTTAACGCGAGGTGAGTTGAAAGATGTTTCTATGCTAAATGACTGACCTGGCCCAGTTGAGTGTGCGATCCGCTCCGTGTTCCGCTTGACACGCACCACTGCGCTTCCTCTATTCCCAACACTCTCATCTTCTCGTGGGTTGTTGCTCCTTTTCCGGTTCGCGGCACAGTCGTTTCTCAGCACACTTTCCACGTATATATATGATACTGCTATCGGAGGCAATTTCGATGCCTTTCTGTTGCGCATCACGGCTTGTCGGGAGACTCCTGATGCACCAAGCGGCTTCAGGGATGTCTTTGCCCTTGCGGAATGTCACTCATCTGTTCTTGACGAAATACTCAGTGCTTGCCTCTTACGGTCGACTCAGAGGACTGCTGGCGATCTTTTGCGGGGGACGTTGGAGGTGGTTCTCGAGTTTTGCGTCCTGGTGGGTGATTTGAAGGATGGCCGGATGGCGGAGTATCAAGCATCACCCGTGCTGGATGCACTTTACGCTTCTTTCCGTAAGAAGGTATCTGCATTGGTCAGTCTAACGGTGTTCGCCAGCATGATCCTTATTGACCTGGCGATCAGATACGGACATTGGAAGTCATGCTGGAAAGGCATGGAAAAAGTCGGGGTCCAGGACAGCTCCAAGTCGCGCACCCGGAATGGCAGTCCCGGGTGCCGCCGGGTGGGGTGGATTCACTGCGACATCTCTTGACATGCCTGAGTCAGAACGAGTGGTGGATGTCGTCGGCGAAGACTTGCTGAAAGTGTCATCGCAAGTGTGCAATCACGATTACATTGATAATGGGTAGTACTGGTAGTTCAGTTTCCGTGCAGGTATAAATCTATAAGCATAAGCTAAACATTCCCTACGAGACGCGACAAGGAGCATAAGCAAGAAATGGCTACATCATGATGGCAATCTTACAAGACGTGAAAGAAAAAAAGTTAGATTTTGAAAGCATCATGCAGGAGATCTGCAGGGTCCCGTACGGAAGGTAGAATTGGAGTCATGTCTTTGGTAGTCCGCCTGTTTTCCCGAGTCCATATTGCACGCGCTTCCTCCTCCCGTGGATCTGTACTAGTTGATGCTGCATCTAAGCCCAAGCCCCGTAACACCTCTTCGACACGAAGAGAATCGACTAATTTGATCTCTTGACCAGAAGCGGCACCCTTGCTCGGTGATCCAAATGATGACGTTCGACCGACACC
The DNA here is from genome assembly GCA_038092915.1 of Boletus pseudopeckii. Taxonomy (NCBI): domain Eukaryota; kingdom Fungi; phylum Basidiomycota; class Agaricomycetes; order Boletales; family Boletaceae; genus Boletus; species Boletus pseudopeckii. The sequence continues at coordinate 68,122 of JBBPRH010000036.1, forward strand.
GCGTCTACCAGACTTTGAGGGTGAAAGGATCGTCGAGCAAGGAACGGATGATGACACAATGCCAGATGTCTCCAACACACTAACTAGGTCGGAGAACTCGCTGCGAGAAACTGGTGTGAAAATCCCGTTTTCGGAGCGTTCCAGGATCGTGACATAATAAGTATAGAGCTGGGGGAGCTCGAGATTGCGAAGCTTGGAGGCTGAGTTCGCACGTTTGGTGGGTGTCTTGAGATGAGAATTTGAAATGGGTGAAAAGGGAAGAGCTGCATCCCTCCTCTTTGAGGCAAGGACGATGGCAAGGAGCACCAATCTTGATTGCAGGCCAAGGCTCCGAACCTTGACAGCTGTCTCACTATCGCTGGACTTGGTGGTAGCGTGTGGGATTGAGGAATTATTGGTCGAAGGCAGGTACGCCTTGAGCGCGGCCAAAATATGGTTTGGCGTGATGGGGGGCACAGGAGCCTCCAGAGGGTTTTCGAGGGCAGAAGTGGAAGATGAGATGGCAAGATCGATTGCACCTCGGAGGACCTCGAAAAGCGTCCTCACGTCACCGGTCTGGGAGGCAACCTTTTTGGAAAGCAAAGTCAAGGGACCGAGAGGCAAGAACTTGTTGAGTTGTTCAGAGTTATCGGCGTCGGACAACGGTGATAGACGCGCTTGTAATACATCGAGTAGCTGTGAAGCCGTGTACGCGCCGAAATGGAGGGTCAGGACATTAGCTGCTTCGTCATTGGACAGACTTGCGGAAACAGGGAGGGTGTGCGTGTTTGCTATGCCGATGATGCGAACAGAAGAGGAATACTTGCGAGCAAATGAGAAGATGGCGGTGAGTGCATGGGGGGATTTTGCAATATGATCAAGCTCGTCGAGGACAATGAGACTGTGACAGGTGCGTCAGCGCGCGTGGAATGATGCGAAGAGAGGTTGTACCATCTTCGCTCCTGTGAGGCTAGTATCCTGTCCAGGAGTCGCTTGCCCTTTGCCTTTACGCCTCTGGTCCTTTTGACCAACGTGGAGTTCCCGATGTTTTCGCAGAGACAATCCCAGAGGTCGTCCACGTTGTTCAAGGCCATGCAGTTGATTGTTATCACTTTGAGATCTTGGCAAAACTCGAGCCCAGCCAAAACGGCATTGACGAGTGCTGTCTTGCCAGTTCCGGGGGTTCCGGAGATGAAGAGAGACGACTTGAACGGTTCATCGGAACAGCTAGCCTCACGCGCAGACGCGATGAATTTAGTGATGACGTCGCGTTCGGTAGACCTGCCAGCGATGGTGAAGGTGCCATTGCACGTTGACCTGAGCAACGCGCGAACACGAGCGTGTATAGGGATAAGCGCGACGGGGAGCATTGGGGGAGTTGAAGACGCGAAGGCAAAGTGGTGGTCAACGACGCGTCAACAACGCGTCTCGATCATTTTAGCATTCACACGCCCACACTGCATCCATCGCATCCGGTTGGGAAGGTAGAACACCGACATGATCACGAAATCTTCACAGAGCTAGTATATTAATCCGCAGTCCGCCTCTTTCTCTACCACCCCAGTCACGCCTCCTCAGCGTCGAGTCGTGACCAGATGCCCTTGCTCACTACAGTAATCGACGACAAGTCCCCCCTGATCAGTTATGACACTACCTGGCTGCCTGGTTCATCCCAAGACGACCAGCTTGCTACCAAGTATGCTTTTCATACATGTCGCTGAACGTGATCACTCAGTCCCTTGACAGCTATTATCTCGGTACATTCACAACAAACAATGTAACAGAGGGCACGGTAACATTCAGCTTCAACGCGACTCAATTCTGGATTTATGGCGCCAACCGGGTAAATCATGGGAGTTACAGTGTTATAGTAGACGGCGCAACATATTCAGGTTACAACGGCGCCGGGAACAACTTATTCCAGCAATCACTTTTCAACTTATCGCTCAGCCAGGGGATGCATGCAACAAAATTGACAAACACTGCAACCGGAAGCCTTTACGTGGACATCGACATTGTCAGTCAAGCCTCCCGTCGCACATTAAATGCCTAACGTCGCATAGATCGTGTGGCAATCAGAAGTTGGGAGTGCAAACGACCAGTTGGTTGCCGAGATAGTTCAAGACACGGACTCCCGTTTTCAATATCAAGAACCGGCTTGGGACACCACCTCCAGCACCCTCAGCGTCAACTTCTTCAACAATGGTACCGGCCAGTAAGTGATGGCAACTGGGTAGTTTCACCGAGCTCATTGTCTCGATTGTCTTTTTTTTTTCCTTTAGTGTCACGGAAACGTACGATGCGAGTGTCGCATTCACATTTACAGTGGAGTTCTCTTCTTTCGGATTCGTCATCAGTGACTTATGTACCGTACAGGGCACGCTATTCGTTCAGTGCATCGTTATGCAGCTCTGACAAATTTATCAGGCGAGGCTGTAACCGTTTTTGGGACTTCGGGGCCTTCCAATGGACAGTACTCGGCTCAAATGGATAGTGGCCAGAGTGTGACCTATAATGCATCAAACGCTTACCCTACCAACTATGGGGTTGTGATTTACCATGCCGATAATCTTGGCTCAGGTTCACATCAGCTTGTTCTCACCAACCTCCCTAGCTCTAGTGGGCAATCCCTTAGTGTCGATTATGCACAGCTGTGGACTATAGCCAGGTATTTTGCCATGAATTCTGTAACTCACTCATCGCGTTGACCACGTTGTGTACTCTACAGTACTACTTCTAATACTACTGAGCCAAGTTCGGGTAACTCCACAAGGTGTGTTCCAAGTATTCATGAATGTTCCTCCGTCTCATTATCGAAGTAGTGGCAATACTTCGCAGAAGTAAGTGATACTGAAACATGGTAAATGCGGCGGCCGATTTACTTCATTACTGGCACTACTAGCGCACTCAGCTCGGGAGCAATTGCTGGCATAGTTATCGCAGTCGCAGCCGCAGTTCTGGGCGCAGGGGCCGCCATCTTCTTCTATCGACGTTGGAAAGCTGCTATGGCTGGTCAGCATGACCTTTACCGAATTTATACTCCTCAGCAACAACCCCCCGAGTCCGCCACGGCGGCTCCGACTGGCTTTTCTTCGTCTCTGGAGACCAGGAGCGACGCGACCTTGTTGCGAAACGATACTTCGAATCAGACCTCTGCTGGGAGGGCTCAACAACCGGCTAACAACCTTGCAGCACAATATGATGGAGTTGGCCCCATATCCTCCGGTTCTCGCGACTCCCGAAGTATCGTTGACACAGGGAGTTCACCAACCCAGTCCCCAGTAGACGAGGTACGTCGATCTTGCCTTGGCAACTACTCCAAGAATGCTGAGTACGCTTCTACGCGCAGGGTTTGGGACGGAGGCCTCTCCCTGAAGCACCCGGAGGTGGCCTGTCACTGTCCGACGAATTTCCAAAACTTGCGAGTTCGCGACGTGCGCAGAGTATGATGACAGTTGATCGCAGCTCCATTGCAGCTAGTGAGGTCCCCCCACCAAACTATACTCAGGCAACTAGGAACTCGGCTACCGCGCACGAATAAGTATTGTGATACGCGACTCTGCAATCATTCATTTTACCATCATCACTATCGATTGGCTTATTCCCACTAACGCAGGAACGTTGAATAGGGCCACTCTCATTGCACTCTTAGCTATATGCTTTGTCGTTCCTTAGACAAACTAGTCAACAGACTAATCTGTCGTTACTCACTTGTCAGGTCAAGGTTGTAATGTGTCGGATTCATATACCCCGTCTTCTATAGATCTAGTGTTCGCCAAACTGGTCGTAGTATGATCATATCCGAATACTTGGACACATTAGAATGACCAACGGCTTCTGAACTCGGAGGACAACTTCATTCGACGTCAAAACTTCCGGTCTTCCCAGGTACAATTTACGCCTCTTGGCTTTGACTTCGGTCGGACACTCATCACGAATGTTCGATGATTGGTCCCATACACTTCTACAAACTGATCCCATGAGGATTTACCGTGCGAAGAGGGATGCTACGCATCGGACTGTCACATCCAAGTACAACATCCTTGGGTTCATATCCTCAGGAACGTATGGCAGGGTCTACAAGGCACAGAGCGTCGAGTCCGAGAGCGTCATGTATGCGATCAAAAAGTTCAAACCGGACAAAGAAGGGGACGTTGTAACGTATACTGGCATCAGTCAGAGTGCCATTCGAGAGATTGCAGTAAGTTCCATCGTACTTTGCTCTAGACAATTGTGGGTACGACATACTGTGGACAGCTCAACAGAGAAATATCTCATGAAAATGTCGTTGCCCTCAAGGAAGTCATTTTGGAGGATAAATCTATCTATATGGTCTTTGATTATGCCGAGCATGACTTTCTGGTACGTCTATACATTGAGCATGATGTTAAGTATGACCCGATGATCTACCTTATTCACAGCAAGTCATCCACCATTACTCTCAAACCCTCCGCATCCAGATCCAATCTCAAGTTCTCAAATCCTTGGTTTACCAACTTCTAAACGGCCTTGTCTACCTACATTCCGCGCATATTCTGCACAGGGACCTCAAGCCCGCCAACATCCTCATCACTGCCTCAGGGACCGTCAAGATTGGAGATCTCGGCCTTGCTCGCCTGATTCATAAGCCCTTGCAACCCCTTTTTGCAGGTGACAAAGTTGTTGTCACAATATGGTACCGTGCTGCTGAGCTCCTCATGGGTGCAAAGCATTATAATAAGGCGATTGATTGTTGGGCGGTCGGGTGTGTTTTCGCAGAGCTTGCAAGTTTGCGACCAATATTCAAAGGCGAAGAGGCAAAGTTGGATTCGAAAAAGAATGTACCATTCCAGAGGGATCAGCTTCTCAAGATCTTCGAGGTTCTTGGCACACCAGATGGTAAGGTGAGTTTTTGAACCCAACAAGAATCGTTGTCGTTAACCCATCTTTCTTCAAAGAGAATGACTGGCCTGGTGTTTGCGATATGCCCGAATACCAGAATATGAAACGACTTGATACGTGTGTGGATGAACAATCGGTCCAGGGACTTGTATTGACTTCATCCCTCCTCCAGGTATCAAAACCGCCTTGCGGAGTGGTGCCAGTCACGTATTCGATCGCAGCAAGGGCACGACTTACTCCGTCAGCTATTTGCGTATGATCCCGACAAACGATTGACTGCGAAAGAGGCCCTCGGTCATAGGTGGTTCCAGGAAGATCCTCGACCCACACGGAAGTTAGTCAGACAAGCATCCTTTTCTTCCCGCCGCTCGCATGGTGCTGATGTCTCCCCCTTCTGACTACTTATAGTGTGTTTCAATACGTGTCAGCTCATCAAATTCCTCCTCAACGACGAATCACTCAGGATGAGGCACCGTCAATGATGGGCGTCCCTGCGCCAACGCAGCCTCATACGCAACCGCAAGGTCCAACGGTACACGGACATGGGCAAGGCCAGCATCTGTCACAGCAGTCCAAGCCCGGTAGCACCACTAGTTTCGCAAGCGTTAGCGCCGGGGCTGGAGCTATGCAAGGGTACACCACCGTCCAAGGTGGGTCATCCAGGAAGAAAGCTAGACTTGGATGAACGTATGGTAAAGGTTGTGATGACTTACCTTGTAAACGGCGCGACGTGTACGGACATTACTACTGTTTTGGATTGACATATCAGAAACATTGAATATTTTCTTGGGGGTTGCGCTGCACCATTGGAGTCTGGAGACGATTAACCAATGTATGCACCAGTGGCTCGTAGAAGAGTCCAAGAGCCTCAAGAAATACGTTTCTGCGCGTGTACATGCGTTGCTTGATTAATCCAACCTCTCTTATAAAGTAAGTTACTTGTGTGTACGATTTGTAGATAATATTGCTTTTTTCACTATTTCATTGAATCCTGTGCTTGTTGCTTGCGACCGGCCACTGTTTGACATTTGCTACTCAGTACTCAACGTTGCAACGTTGAACAGTACTGACGCAAGGCATAAGTCTTCGTGCGATGACAGAGGCCAACTTGCAAAAAAATGGGTTTTGGTCACCCGAGCTTCTTTGTTACTTCGTTGCCGGAGGCGTCGCAGGTGCTACGTCTCGGACTGTTGTGAGTCCACTAGAAAGGCTGAAGATTATACAGTAAGTGATACTTTCACGTCTGGATGTGCGTTGCTTTCTGACGACGGCCTTGTGTAAATTTGCAGGCAAGTGCAGCCGCGTGGTTCCAATAGCCAGTACAAGGGAGTCTGGCGCAGTCTCCTGAGAATGTGGGAGGAAGAAGGTTTTGCAGGCTTTATGCGAGGAAATGGGATCAACTGCCTGCGAATAGTCCCTTATAGTGCCGTGCAATTCACAACGTACGAGCAGCTCAAAAAGGTTAGTGAACAAAAGGTTCACCTCTTTCTTGTTGTTCGGTAACTCAACCACACATAGCTTTTCACTAGCAATGGATCTAGGGAACTTGATACCCCGACACGGTTGATTAGTGGTGCATTAGCTGGCGTTACCTCAGTCTGTGCGAATTGACCTAGCTCCCTTTCACTCTGACATTCAGACTTGATTTTAGGCTCGACATACCCTTTAGACCTTGTGCGTTCCCGCTTATCTATCGCCACGGCCAGTATATCTGTCCAGAACAGGTCACCTTTAGCAGCATTTGCGGACTCGGCCTCATCCTCTACCTCTGGTGCATCGGCACGTTACTCAAAGGCTGATCTATCAGTATTTGGTATGACTCTCAAAGTCATGCGTGAAGAAGGCGGTGTCCGTGGATTGTATCGTGGAATTGTTGCGACGGTAATGGGTGTTGCTCCGTACGTTGGCATTAATTTCGCAGCGTATGAGACCCTGCGTGGTATCATCACGCCGCCGGGTAAAAGTAGTATACCTAGGAAACTGGTCTGTGGTGCTCTAGCCGGTATGGAGTCATTCGCACTGGTTTTCTGGCTGGTACTCAGGGTACATGTTCTACAGGGTCTGTTTCGCAAACGCTGACGTTCCCATTCGACGTCCTAAGAAGGAAGATGCAAGTTGTGGGCATGGCGGCTGGAGGGATGGGATATCGATACAGTGGAGCCCTGGATGCATTGAGGACAATCATTCGCACTGAAGGGTTGCGTGGGCTATATCGTGGCATCTGGCCCAATTTACGTGAGTCCATCATGATCGAAACATACCCTGTGCAACGCTCAACAACCGGATCGCAGTGAAAGTCGCACCAAGTATAGCAACGTCCTTTTTCACCTACGAGCTGGTGAAAGACTTTCTTATTGCACCATCATAGAGCATATCTTCATTCCTACTAGTGCGAGATTCCGAATCATTTTGAAATGTACATAATAATAAATAAATAATTTTAGTCCAAAAATAATGTTTGACGTGATGTCCAAAAGGACACCTGCTATTGCACTGCCAACTTGTGCCAAGGCGTCCCACACGGCGAGCAGCGCCGCGTGCACGTTTCCGCTCCTTTATTCTCTTCCGTGCCAGCCATTGGTCGGGCGTCGCAGAAGTAGTGGATGGTCTTGATTGACCATCTAGTATCACCGTCTCATTGTACCCAGCGGTTCCGTTGCATTTTGCTCTCAGGATCTGCATGGTGAGTTCCCTGCCATTCCTACACGTTCGTGGCCTTGCTGTTTCTGCATTGCCTTCTCTCGTCCCTTTACTAGGATTCGTGCTGACGGCTTTAACACACCTTTCCGCTGTAGCACCGTGATTATCTTATTTAGGTGATCATCGAGTTCATATCTTGCTTGGGTTGATCTGCCTAGCTGCCCCCCTCAATGTTGGAAAATCACCGGTTCAGCCAGGAATACCTCATGGTCCAGAACAAGCAATCATTCTCCACGTTTCCGGCCTCGCCTTCATCCTCGTTTTCTCCGTCAGCTGCTTCGTCCATAGTGCCACCTGCAACATCCCCCTCTCATTCGGGCATCCTAACCGCCGATCAGCTCCCTTTAACCCCTTCCACCACGTTCAAGAGTATCTTTGGTGTATCTGCTTCCACCCACCATCCTCATTCTTCCTCTTTAACACCTTCGATGGGTCAGGTTGTCAGCCGGCCTCAGGTCAGTACCATATCGTCGCCGTCGTCAGCTCCCTCTTCTCTGGGTGTTTCGACGTCGAACGCCGGGAGCCTGTTCAAACGCGCTTTTGTCGGGCGTCGGAAAAAGTCAGACACTGTAACACCATCATCCCCAAGACTTGATAAGGGGAAGGGGCCGCAAATCGACGAATCATCGCTTGGATCAACGGGTGCTACGCCACGTCAGCTGGGAGCAAAGCAGCTTACCCTCCAGCTTGCGCAACATGTCTTCAATAAGAAGTCTGCACCTGCATCACCTGCGATGAGTGGTCTAAATTTACCTCCTCCCCCTCCTCCACCCAAGCACGCTCAACAACCGATTCTCCCGTCGTCCCGCCTCGCGCCAATTAATACCAACATTGATAAACGGATCTCCACCATAACGACGTCTAGTCCCATCGTGCCGGCACTAGATTACATGAGGAAGAGCGATGAACACACGGAGCAGATCGCATCGAAGGAAAACGAAAGGAATGATCTCGAGAGGTCAGAACCCAAGGATGTTCGCAGGAAAAGCGATTCTACCTTGAGCCTCCATACCATCCGCCCTGCTTTAGGGTGCAAGACGCCTCGCCCCGTTTCGCTTGCAGACTCACTGCAGTCCACTCATACCATCGTACCCATGAATAAGCGCCTAAGTGCGCTGATCACAGACGCAGAGTATGTCATGGCTGAGGAAGATGACGGGGCAAGAAATGACGAAAAGGGGCGAGCGTTTAGTCGTGGTTCTCCAGCCTCGTCGTTGCGACTCAGAGATAGGAGGTCCCAATCTCTCAATCTCGGCCCTCCTCTTTCATTGATGGTTTCTGGTCCCACCGTCTCCAATGCAACGATGAGTCTGGAGGCGGTAACAGTCACTCTTCCTAGATCGGCATCGCAAGGATATGAGCGCCTTGTCACCAGGGAGATGGCCACAACGACTTTCTCTTCGTTGCCTTCGGAAACTACTGGCAGGGACACTGTAGTGCGACATGTCAACGCCATCTCCTCCCTGAATCAAGTGTCTAATTCATCTGCTCCGCGGGTCGAGCGAACTTTACCGGACCTCCCAGATCCTCTACAAAGAACCGCATCACCGCACCAAGGGCATTCTCCCCATCCATCACTCCGTCAGACGGCCATCAGCATGACATCAGGCTTTGCCCCTGCCGCTGGGCTTGCACGACGTGCTGTGGAGAGAATGGGTAGGGTTTGGGGTTCGAAAAGTTCATTTTCGAGTCCTCTCCCGTCGCCGCTTGGTGAACAGTTCAATGACCACACTGGACCACTATCCCGTGCAAGTTCAAATCAGTCGGTATCCACGCATCACGGACACGGTAGGAAGGTTCGCCACAATCCACAGACACCATCTGTGAGCTCCATTGCTTCATCTTTATCCGATCACGAAGGACCACAGCTCGGTAAACGCCTCCGAGGTCCCGTTCGTGTATTACCCTCAGGAAGTGCTGTTGGTGGTTTGGTCTTCGGAAGAGAGCTCAAGGCTTGCGTCGAAGAGACTGCCATTGACTCTATCCTGAGCCTTCTCCAAACGCAGGGCGTGGCGCACGATGGTCGAAAAGAGTCGGGGAGTCAGCCTTTAGCGCCATTGGAAAGTCGCCATGTTCCGGCGTTGGTGATTAGATGTGCACAGCATATTCTTGCGTGGGGTGTTCAAGAACAAGGGCTTTTTCGGTACGCAGTGCGAAAGCATACTTCTAGGTCGTGAATATTCATTGTTCCCTTTATAGTGTCAGTGGTCGCTCATCCCATGTAGCCAAGCTACGTGCAGAGTTCGATACTGGTGAGTGTCGGTGATTCGTAGTCTGGATTCAGGATTGATTGCTCTAAACACAGGGGCCGACTTTGATATCGTGCAGTCTAGCCCTGGAGACTTGGACCCTCACGCAGTCGCCTCCATATTTAAGGCCTACTTACGAGAATGTGAGTGGCTTAATTCGCTTTTGGTGCTGCCTGTAACTGACACCCCTTGGAGTGCCTGAGCCCATCCTGACAAACCAATTGATTCCTTACTTTGATGCTGCTATGGCGTCGGAGCGGTTTACCAATAACATTCAGGATCCACCCCTATCGAATAATATCCATGAACTTCGGAAACCTCCGTCACTTTCAACACTCGGCATGCCAAACTTTGGCGGAGCCTATCCCCCGTCCGAATCGCTACGCAAAGCTCTCTCGTCCCTCATATCTCGCTTGCCAAAAGAAAACCACGACTTACTCTTAACGGTGACGGAGTTGATCAATCACACCGCCAAGAGGAGCTCAGAGACGAAAATGCCGCTCAGTAACCTGTTGCTTGTGCTGTGTCCCAGTTTAAATATGAACCCATCGCTACTACAAGCGTTATGTGAAAGCCAGGGTATCTGGAATGGTGTTCATCAACGCAAGGAGGCTCTGGACCTGGATGCGATTGCAGGAGAAACCACTCAATCCTCCACTGGCTTTTCGGAAGTGGGTGCGGAGATTGAGGATACTGTAATCACCGACCAGGTAGCTTCGTTCCCGAAGCCACCGAGCGAAAGCAAGCGCTTTGCTCGTCCTCTCCCGAACCTTCCGACCGTCGATGGATCGACCTCTGTTCCATCCTCTTCGTCGACCTGCGAACCTTCAGGACTACGTGTTAATGGCCATGATGGAACCTCTAACGTCCCACTTGACGCTGAGACATCATCATCATCATTCTCTACAACGGACGATAGCTCGTCGATTTCCCGTTTATCGCAAAGGGGCCGCCCAGTCACCCCCACATCTTTGAACTTCAAGTTAACGTTAACCAACCCTCACTCCCCACCTTCCCTGTCATGTTCAACTGATTCTTTGTCCGTTCCCTCGCTATCATCAGGGTCACCTATGCAGCTGGTAAAACCCCTAACGCTCGTGGATGAGTGTAGCGAGCAACAGTCCTCCAACTCTCCCTATTCCCCTGACATTGCGGAACCTATTCCCCTCCCGATCCCGAGTTTGAGGCCCACACAAACCACTTCGGAGGCTCAGTTCCAATTTCCTGGACCACGGGACAGTGTCACCCGAATTCCACTCATGCATCACAAATCTACCCCATCTATTTCTTTTTCTTCTTCTATCTCGGCAGAGGCCCGGTCAGCTTCCATGGTTTCTCGTGCGAGACGATTGAAGAAGCCCTCGTTACACCTACTCTTTTCCAAACACTCTCCGTCTTCCATCTCATCACCTATGTCACAGTCACCGGTGGCCCCCAGTCCCCTTGCAAAATTACAGGAGAGTGCTTTAAGGTCGTCTTCTACGTCCGAATCCTCTCCGGATTCTATGGTTACAGCTCCGCAGTCGTCCCGATTTAGCTACCCGCCAGTATTGAATACGGCGATCGATGAGTCTTCAATTTCGCTTGCCTTAGGCATTGAAGATGATGGGGAAACCACTTCTGTCGGACATGCTACTCAGAATGGCATGACGGAATCGCAAGGATCGATAGGGCCTGGTACACCTTTTCGCCGCAGTCTCCCGGGGGAGCCCGGTAAAGATGCCCAAGCCCAATTCCGTCACTTGAACGTTACTCTCCCGGAACAATTCGGGGAATATAACTGGACACAGAGCGTATTGATGGCGGCTGGGGAGTCAAGATGGTGACGGGGCTTATCTGCCAATGGACTTCGTGAATCACTTCGTCTACATACTGGACTCTAGCCGTCATTCGATCTGCTGGCGGGTCTCTACATAATGCTCGTAAATCTCCGTAACTTTAATTAGTTTGGTCATTTCGACTTTATCAACCCACCTTGGAATGATATTTTCGAATACATACCCTTTTTTTTCCCCTGGCCCAGGCATTTATCGATTGCGGACGATTCACGACGATAATCTTGCCAGTTTTTTCTGAGTCCAGCTGGTTCGCAGATTTGGATAAAGGCTATATGACGTCAGATAAGGTCTAGCCCAGATATGGTTTGGAGCAAAAAATATAAAAAGCCAGCGGTGAACTGTGTCACCGGGTCATATCCCCACCCCTTTCTTCTTTCATGACTTCAGGTTCGGTTAGAGCGATACAAGAGAAGCTCTTCAGAGGCGGCGACGATTCCAGTGGCCCAGAATCAAGCGAGTCAGACCCTCGCGACCACCGTCTCACTATTCAGATTCCCAAACCAGCAGCATCAAAATCAGAGCCCCCTGCGAGCCTACGTGGTTTAAATGTGTCAGATGGCGACACCATCCAAAAGAATTACCGCCAACGGTTAAGCGATAGGTTGGGTGTCGACTACCAAGGTGTAGAGAGGCACCGTCTTCAACAAGATGAAGCTCGGCTTCGCCATTGGAAGCGATGGGGTCCATATCTCAGCGATCGACAATGGGTAAGCATAGTCTACCAGCGCCTCCATGCTTTCATATTCATATCAGCTACTCCAGGCAACGGTCCGAGAGGACTATTCGGAAAATGGTGACGCTTGGAGTCATTTCCCCCACGAGCACGCGAGATCCCGGGCTTATCGATGGGGCGAAGATGGCATTGGCGGTATCTCGGACAATCATCAACGACTTTGCTTTTCGCTTTCCTTATGGAATGGCGAGGATCGTATGTTGAAGGAACGTCTTTTTGGCGTCACAGGTCATCAAGGGAACCACGGCGAAGATGTCAAGGAACTCTACTATTATTTAGACTCGACACCTTCTCACTCCTACATGAAATTTTTATACAAGTACCCCCAGCGCAAGTATCCCTACGAAGAACTCGTCACAGAGAATGTCCATCGGGATCGAGATGTGGCAGAGTATGAGATCCTAGATTCTGACGCATTTGAAGATGACCGATATTGGGACGTCTTTATGGAGGTCAGCGTCTTTTTGCTTCCGCTTAGGGCCACTGGTCTGAGCCATATTTCGCAGTACGCAAAAGATGAAGATGACCCGAACAGCCTTTATGTGCGGATCACCAGCTACAATCGCGGTCCAGAACCTGCAACGCTTCATATCATTCCCCAGCTGTGGTTCCGCAATACATGGTCCTGGCCCGCTGTTAAGCCCCCGATGCCTTCTCTCGCTGGCTCAGTCACGGAGAACGACATCCAATATATCAAGATAAGACACCCAGCTATGGAGAAGTACTTTATGTACTGCTTACCCTCTCCACCACCCGTCAATGAGGAAGGAATATTCGTCACGGATGAGGATGTCGTCATTCAACCCGAGCTCGTTTTTACGGAGAATGATACCAACTTCAGCCGTCTTTTTGGAGGACAAAACACGTCCCCATATGTCAAGGATGCTTTTCATGATCATATTATCCCGTGTCATCGGCCTGTCTCCGAGTTGAGTGGTTCGCTTTCCGAAGGAAACGATTGCAAGGGAACGGACCAGCCCATCCCAGCCACTACTTCACAGCAATCCCATTTTGTCAGCCCAGAAAAACGAGGCACGAAATCTGCGGCACATTATATTTTCCAGAATGTCCCGGCTAACGGTGGGTGCGCGGTTGTACGCATAAGATTGACTCCGCAGCCTGTGTCGAAGATCTCGAACTTGGAAGATGAAGGGGTTTTTGACGGAGTAATAGAGGAACGACGCGAGGAAGCCGATGAATTCTACAACTCGCTTGTGCTCGGCCCGATGAGTGACGATTTTAAGCAGATAACGAGACAGGCCCTGGGGGGGATGTTGTGGACGAAACAATACTACCACTTCGTACAGAAGGAATGGATTGAAGGTGACCCTGCACAACCCCCACCACCGCCCGGACGTAAACACATTCGCAATAAAGTAAGGCTTTTCAATCGGTTACTAGTCTGCATTAAATTGCTCATTAGGATTGGCGCCATATGCACATCGACGATATTCTTTCTATGCCCGACAAGTATGTACTTTTATCTATTCGTTTCACAACCCCGACAAGTGATTTATCCAGGTGGGAATATCCCTTTTTTGCTGCTTGGGATACCGCCTTCCATTGCATACCCCTCGCCGTCGTCGATCCCGCGTTTTCCAAGAAGCAATTAGATTTGCTAACTAGGGAGTGGTACATGAAGCCGGATGGGCAGATCCCCGCGTATGAGTGGAATTTCTCGGACGTGAATCCCCCTGTACATGCTTGGTGAGTATGGCTTTCGCTGAACTTGTTCAAACCATCGATTTGATGAACTCCAGGGCGACATTTAGAGTTTTCAAGATAGAACGTAAGCTCACAGGACGGGAGGATATACCCTTTCTAGAGAGGGTCTTCCAGAAGTTATTGCTCAATTTCACCTGGTCCGTAGCGTACGTTCACGGGAGGTTCAATTGATCACGGTTATCCATGCAGGTGGGTAAATAGAAAGGACTCCGGGGGACACAATGTCTTCGAGGGGGGTTTTCTTGGGCTCGATAACATTGGCGTTTTCAACCGTTCCGAGCCACTGCCAACAGGGGGGAACTTACGTCAGGCGGATGGCACTGCTTGGATGGCATTTTATTGTTTGAATATGTAAGTCTGAGGCGATATGTCCTTGCAGGTTTCGTTGACGGTGTCCAGGTTGAATATAGCCCTCGAGCTTGCCAAGCACAACGCAGTGTATGAGGACATCGCCTCCAAGTTCTTTGAGGTACGTCGAATTGTTCGCGGAAGTTACATTTCCCTGACGAATCTCAGCACTTCATCTTTATCGCTGACGCTATGACATTCATGTCGGGCGATAACGAGCAGAGCCTTTGGAATGAGGAAGACGGAATGTATTATGATGTCATCCAGTTCGGACCTGGAGACTCGATCCAGCTGCCTGTGCGCAGCCTTGTTGGCCTCATTCCCCTTTATGCGACTCTTGTTCTGGAGCCTGCAGTACTCAGCCGACTCCCAGGTTTTAAGAAGCGTATGGAATGGTTTATCAACCACAGACGCGAGGTCTCGGCTCGGAATATGGCGAACATGAAGGGTAATGTGATAGCCCCATCTCACCCTTGGATTTCTTAATATTTTATAGTCAGTGGTAGGGGCGAACGACGTTTGCTTGCGCTCGCCAGCAAGGAGAGGCTTGTTCGCATTTTAGAGAAGATGTTAGATGAGAACGAGTTCTTGAGTGAATACGGTATTCGATCGTACGTCATTGCGGCTCCCCTTTCCCAATATCTCATGGAATGTGATTTAGTTTGTCGAAGTTGCACAAGGATAAACCTTGGGGGATGTATGTTCACGGCGAGCGGCATGAAGTCAGGTACTGGCCTGGCGATTCTCACTCTGGGATGTTTGGTGGGAACTCTAACTGGCGTGGACCAATCTGTGAGGATCCACTGACACTCTTGGTGCAAGAACTCACGGTCCACCCAGGGCTTGCTGTCAATTTCCTGCTCATAGAAAGTCTTCAAAGGTTTTACCAGTACTATGGGGATGACCTTCAGGTCGAATGCCCCACTGGAAGCGGCGAATACATGAACCTCGTCGAAGTCGCGGAAGAAATTCAACACCGTATTATCCACATCTTTGGCCGCGATGCTGAGGGCAGAAGGGCCACTAATGGTGGTAATCCGAAGTTGGATAGTGATCCACATTTCCGTGATTATGTCTGGTTTTACGAAGTGAGGATCATTCACCTTCAACCATAGTTACTGATAGCACTATGGTGCCAGTTTTTCCATGCGGATAGCGGTCGAGGGCTTGGAGCATCGCATCAGACAGGATGGTGAGGATGTTTGAGGGTGCATTTTGATTTGTCACTCCATCGTTTTCCAGGTCGGGCCTAGTTGCCTTTCATATCTTGCAGAGCGGAGCGACATGCCGGTTACCAAGAACACCACGGAGTAAGTATCCTCTACCAAGAATTATATTATTTCTTTTTGTGACCATTCTATCGAAGCTCCCCGGAGCGTGGTTAACCACTACTTTGACGTAAGTGTCCCGAGTTGGCTCTCAGCCCATATTATTCACGTAACGCCAGGAAACCATCGATGGGCAGTCAGAATACGGAGACGATGCTCGCTCTTTACATAGTGCCATGAGTATCATTGAGTTACATACCCTAGGGGACCTGTCACCTCATGCATTGTAGAGTTTCCCAGCACACAATCTAGATCTCCGTCGAAGCTCAGATAAGTCATAGATTGCAGCCCTTATTCGAGTAATTGTCCCTTGGTAACCAATAATCATAATATAATAAGACCCGTAGCAATGAGTGTAGTGTTCTATCAAGAGTGATACATGACCGATGTTCCTCCATGTTTAGATATGATGCTCAATGGCGTCAAAGAATTTAAGGAGCGAAAATGACAAAAACAGATGAAGTCTTGGTTGTAGACTCGGCGCCGAAACTATGTTAGAGGGTTCAAAGAGAAATAAGGGGGAACGAGGATGAGTGAACGAACGTGGGTGAAACAGACAAATGGTGGATAGACTTAACAAAGGAGGGTGTCCGGTGACAAGTGAGAACAATCGCAGCAGACAAGCAGCACGCGATGAAGGGGATAACATTACCAGGAATTGCGGAGAACCTACGTGACATAGAGAGTGACTTGTCCGCCAGGGCGGAACGACTCAAAAGCCATCTGTACATCTTCGGTAGACCCAAGGGATATCAAATCACCATCCTCGTCCTTGTACTTCACCCTCAACGGAGTGTCATCCCGACGTGGACCACAGAGGCGAATCTTCTTCCCAACCTTATTCACGAGCTCGTTGAATTCCGTGGATCGAGGGACTTGGATAACGAAGATATCATCCTGGAAATGGACCTTGACTTTCACGGAAGGGGAATGACCGTTATTCAGAGCCATGCTCTCGAACATTTGCGACCTCGACTGGCGCAGCCCTGATCCTGCCAATGATGATTCACTAGAACCAAACGGTGTTATCGGCGACGAGCTGTTCGGTGACTCCTCTGATGAGCCATGGGTGGATTGACTTGAGCCACTACCTCGCTTATTTCCCACCGTCGAGCTCTGCGAACGATGTGTCCATGTTGTGCTAGGGACAGGAGGCGGTGATGTTTGTGGAATATATGCACTGGGTTGACTTGCACTCCTGGATCGACTAAGTGGCAAAGCGACCGGCGCACTATTAATGGAAGTTGGTTGTCCATGTGGGCCTGTGAGCTTCTGAGAGCTTATTTGAGTGTGCAACGGGATTCGAGGAGGTCGGGAACCAGAGCCGAAGCCAGCATCTGTTGCGCTTGCGGTAGAGCTCATGCGCGTAGGTTGTGGACGGTAAGAGGGTATAACAGACCCAACAGCGGTGGGGAATGGCTGAGGACCAGTGGTGGATCTCCACTGAGTATGGATATAACCGTTTGTATCTTCTATTCGAGCTCGGGAGTGGTCATACCCGGCAAAGGAATCCCGGTCAGATTGAAGGTTTTGTCCCGTCAGGCGGTGTGTACCTAATGGGGTACCGCGCCCCGACGAGGGTATGCTTGATGGTGGGTAATCTTCGTACTCGTCATCGAGATCAAACTCGAACCCATCTGCGGAAACATGTCCATGGTAACCACCGCTAGAATACGATCCGGAGGACGATGTCACAGAAAATTGCTCCTCGCTGGGATAAGGATTCGGTCGGTGACGACCACTAGCTGGATGAGGCGGAAGGCTGTTTACATATTGGACGTGCGACATCGAAGATGATGCTCTGTCGTGAGTGTATGGGAGTGGGGACCGCTGGGTCACCGAAGAGGGTATGGAGGCATGGTTATTGTGCGCGACGAATTGCGAGATATTTCGATCTGAAGCCCTTCGACTCGCTACTTCCCTGATTAGCCTATTAATCTGGGTTTCCCATTGTTTCAGCTGCTCCTCCGAACGACAGCGGAGAGTGAAGTACTCCAAATCGTCGTCACCTCTCCACCATACAGCAAGAGAGTATGGGTTGGCGATAGAAGAACCTTGAGGGAATGTTTTAATTTGCGAGTGACGAAATACGATATTCGCATACGCACCAATCGAACTTCTTGGAGAACTTGGAATGGCCTGGGTGACGTTATTCAAGAAGATACGACCTTTGAGGAGGAGTGGAGTATCCTTCTTCTTGTTTGGTACGCCGGGGACGGACGCGAGTGAGGGGGTGGGCTGCTTCTTCAAGATCGAGTTATTTTTGCCGCCCCTTTTACCGCTCGGTGGTGGTTGGAGCGCCTCCTTGCAACATAAGATAATCTTCTCGAATAAAAAGACATGGTACTCTCGGTCCACTTCTGACTTGGTGACAGTAAAAATATCGTCGAGTAGGAGGTTACCAAAATTTGATAAGTGATGACCCTTCCAGTCTTTGACGCGACCTTCGAGATTTCGTACAGTTTGATTATTCTCCGCGCGACGCTGTGCTTCATTGATCTTATCTGTTATCCGCTTCGCTGCGGCAGAACCAGCTTGGAGCTCCTCGTAGTGTGGGTAATCAACGATGGTCGATGCCTTGACTAGGGACTGCAAATGAAGGTGAAAAGATGCGATTCAACAGAGAAAAATCACTCACATCGAGGAGCAGTGGATATTTGCAGATTCTCTGAACAGGTTTGATTAGAAAAGCAGGTAGCTCTGATTTGGCGTTGATCAAATTGTTGTGTACCTAGAACAGGAGAACGCAAACTTATCAGAGATGCTATTTTGAGATGCAACTAATGTCGACCGTCGTCACACCAACCAGGCTCACATGGAAACCAAGTTGGCGGGGAGCCGACATGGAATCAAAGAAGATCACATACCGACAAGTTTTGCTCCTCCTTAATCATGATATCTGCTGCATTGGTGTAGTTAGCACAGTAAGGCTCATAAACCGCAAACTCGTCTTCCTATTGTTCCAAACAACGGGACACGAGATGTTGCAAAGATAATGAAAGCACCGCATTGAGCATGTGTCAAGTACCGAAAAAGGGAACAATCGGACTCACGTTCTCTAGGAAGTGCAGACCCCAACGCTGGTCTCTCCAAGGGAGTTCCGCAGTGCTTTCAAGGCGAATAAGAAACTTTCTCTGGAAGTTCAATAACTTGTTTAGACCCGGGAAAAGTAGATGGATGGTGTCCTGGTCTATCGTGTTGCTTTGCGACAATGCGGTCGCATATTTCTGGCTGAAGTCAGCGAAGGATACCGAAACGAAAAGATGCGGATCTGACCTGCATAACCTCCAGATCCTGCACATATTTACGTTCAGTTTCTACCATTTCCCTGATAATATTGTTTCGGGCCGCATCGTGCGCATTGGGAGTGACAGCAGTGTTCAATGCGTGATTTGCAAAGGAATCTATTGACTCTTGCGATGCGAGAAGAGGAGGAGAGAATGGAGCTGGCTCGAAGGTATCGGAGGGTAAAAGGTCGACAAGGGTAGTGACAGTGCTAACAACCTACGGTATGTCAATGGATGGGAATCGACGGAGACGATGAAGGGCTTCGCACCTTCACCAAGCCGTCGGTGGAATGACGGTCCCACAAATCGGATACAGTGAATCGTTCGCAATTGTCTATTTCAGATAGTCTCATGGCGAATTTAGCAATGGCACGTTTCTTCTCCTTTTCATTGGAGACATCGAAAGTGGCGGGATCAGTGCTTATCTCGGCGATGGGACGAGTTGGTGGAGGAAGGAGGTTGAAGAGAAAACAGAGGGGGATACCGAGGGTGAAGCAATCCCAAAGCTGTGTGACTGGATCGGTGGACTGACGAAGGTCGCCGTTGGGAGAAGAGAGGATGAAAAAATGGGAGAAATTTGGTATGCGCATGAGACGAGCACGCAAGGAGGAGCATTGCTGGTAGAGAGAAGTGGAGGCGGAGGCAGCCTTGTTAAGGATGTTGTTATTAGCGACAGGTGTTTCGATTATGAGGCCAGGGTTGGAGACGATTGATTTTTTGCGGCCAGCGACGTTGGCCATGATGGTAGAAGAAAGAGCCGGGAGCTGTCGGAGAGAGAGAAGCGGAAAAAGAAGGGAGAGAGAGATGAATACAGCGGATGGGCAGCACGATGAGTATCTGCTGTTTGCGGGTGAATTGGCGGGAAACTCGTCCACAAACCCTTAGATAGATAATACATTTTTAGACTCCGACTTCCGGTGTTGATACACAAACAAGACACAACATCACAGTTTGATGAACTATTTGATGTTTTATTCGTGTACTATTCTCCCAACTTGGATTGTGCAGGTCTGCTTTCAACTGTACCTTTCTCCGGGAACGACTCGCGTTAATACTTTCGGCGTGAGTCGGTACAGGATTCAGCATTGCTGTCCGGAGCTTTTAGTGTTGGAATGATCTGCACGTAGCCTCCCCCTTAAAACCACCGTGTTCGGGTGCAAACGTGCATGTGGCGTACATGGTAACGTAGCCCTGTGCACAACTTTATTATTGTCCCTCCATTATGATGGGTGAAAAGCGTTGTATGATCTCAACTTTGAAGTGGGTGCCGCAATGCAGCCGACCTGCCGGCGAGGTGGATTCAAAGTCCGCTTGCAGGACTCCAACCACTGGTATCCTTCCAAATTTGTATGGGTCACACACCCCGTGACCTGATTTTGGCTGGCAGTTTTTCTTTCGCCTCTCTTCTCAAGGCATCAAAACCAGTCCTGGCCAAGACCCATGGCACCAGCCCGCTCTACCAGACGCGCTCACAGTCAGAATGCCCCCCCGCCTGTCAGCGATCCCCAGAATGCCGCCCTCTTCCTCGAGCCCATGATGGGCACCCCGCTTACGATCTACATCGAAAAGGACGTCGACGACAGAGATGACCTTGTAGACCTCATCACAGTAAGTGAATCACACTTGTCCACCGATCATGCGGTCCCACCAATTGCCTCACAGAAACACGGCGGCGCCGTCTCTCCCAGTTACAGCGGCACTCCATACATTTTAGGCAAGTGTCCATCGTTCTCCCCCGACTGCACCAACAATGCTCATCCACGTATCAGTTGATCCCCACAAAGAGTCCGGTCAGAACTTATTCCGCCAGTATGCCGGTAAGAAGGGCAAAATCGTCCTTCACTCCCGCTGGGTCCACGAGTGTGTTCGTGCCGGTGCACTCCAGACATTCCAGAACAACTGGGCAGGGTGCAAAGTGACTGGTACAGAAAAGTAATAGTTCTTCCGCCCATTTCATGTCATCCTCTAAGATCAATCTTCTCATAGGGTTGATCTCCCAGCCGTTGCCCCTTCCCAGAATGACCCTGCCTCCTCTGCCCAAGTCCCTTCGTTGCCACCCATCCCCCCTCATCCTCAGGCGCTCGCGACCATCGGTCCCACTGACCCCCTTGTGCACCCACCACCACAGGGCTCGTATGGCTATCCCGTCTATGCACACCCGATGCATCCTCCCCCTCGTGGCATGCAGCCTCCCACTGCAGCTCCTCCTCAGTCATGGCAAGCTCCCAACGCCATCGCACCACAACAGACTCACATAGCGCCTCCTCAGCCTCCCTCAGGAATGCTTCCTCGTCCTGCACAACCCTATCGGGATGGTCCATGGGTTACTGGTTTTGAGCAGCCTCCACCCCATATGGTGGCAGGGCCAAGTGGCCCACCTTACGCTTATAGGTATCGAGACGAACAATCGGATTGGGCAACTGCACCTCCGGGCGATTATGATTATGAACCTGCAACGGTTAGTTTGACAGCCGTACCGCACTGTACCATTTTAGCTTGACGTCCTGTCCAGTATGAGCAACCTTACGAGCAAACCCCTTACATTCACGATCCAGGCCCTTCAACTGCCGACTCATCAAATGCGCCTATTGACAATGCTGCCGGAGAAAAATCCCGCGGTCGGAAGCGAAGTCGAAACCAGGCGAGCTTACAATGTATTTTCGCAGACGCATATATCTGAAATCTTAGTAGGGAATTCCTGCTGCACCGCCCTCTACCCTTGTCCTTAATCGAAGGAATCCACCTGCTCGATCTCCTACGCCACCCAACCGCGTAATCAAGAGCACATATGGCGGGAATCTTTTTACCTCTGACGATGTGTTGTACCTCAAGAGATACATCGATTACTGTCAAGAGCAAGGTCTTGTACTAAGGTTTGTGCCTCATCCCTTCCCCATGCATGAAGTCTTCAAATCCAGTCGTTCTCAGCCTGAGAGAAATATGTGAGAGGATAGCTGTGAAGGTTTGTAGTTTTACCTGGTATATAGATGGACTTGCTAAGTCATTCACCCCGTAGGCCCCGCATCATACGTGAGCAAGCCAGTTTGTGCTCCCTTTTCATCCCATCGAATAATAACTCTACAGATTTTACTCCTGGCGCCGGTACTGCAACAAACATCAAATCAGGCTTGGTGGGTATTCCATGGACCTTGGTGATGCAGTGACTCCCCAGGAAGAGGGCGAACAGGAACAGAACGAAGCAGAACAACAGCTCCGAGTTAGTACCGGTCCCGGTATCATTGCAGCGGCGCAGCAACGACTACAGCAAGAAGGTAATCAACCGCGTAATCGGTCTCCAACTCCCCCGAGGGCATTGTTCAGGAGTACGACTGGTAAAGGAGTCGCGTTCACGGAACAGGATGTGACATTTTTGGTTCGCTTCATGGAATATAGGAAGTGGGTCGAATACATGGCGGACGGCGCTCAGTTTATTTACCTTCCTTTAACTCCCGCATAGATCTCAGGATCGTTTCGACATGGTAGCGTTCTGGAAAGACGTCGCTACAAAGGTCATTCGTTCACTGCGATTGCTGCTCGACGCTCATTATTTTCATTCGCAGGCGCCACACCACTCTCGTGCATCATGGATGAAGTTCTGGCGTCGCCACAAACACGAACTGAACAGGACAGAAGGAGATGATCCTTTGCCACAACCACCCGAAAAGAAGATGCGGTATTCCCGCTCAGATGACATTCTTCTTGCCAAGTATTTTTTCACAAAGCCTGAGGGCACATCGGATAAAATATTCCAGGCATTTGGGCGACTGGTATGCATCGCTTGTATCGCCTACGGACAATTAGTAAGCGGCATCCTTGTAGCATCCTCATCATCCTTGGAAAGGATGGCAAGAACATCACCGCATACACAAGGCAAAAATTGATCACCTTATCCAGCGATTGGTCAACGGAGAGAACATTGATATAGACGATAACGCAGCGGACTCGGAGGTATGAGACTGCGTTTCGGACTTCAAATGAGCCTCTTGTACTGCTGCAGTTGTGCAGTACAGTTGAGACTGTTACCAAGTGCTCGTGATTATTATTTTATTGTACACTCTTTCCTAGCTACGCCCCGTAATGCATGTAATCTGTCACCGCGCAGCGTATCCAGTTTACGAGGCGCAAGGGCCTTAAACCTAACCACGAGTGCCAACTCTTCCTTCTCCCACCACAAACTTCAAGTCGATAGATACATATATGATGGAGTACATGGCACAGGCACAAGTAGACCAGGCCAGTGAGAAGTCGTTTTGGATTTTCATTCAACTCACTCCTATATACTAGTTCTATCGAGAGGGGTGAGTAAAGCTGCTGTCCGCTTCCACAAAGAACTAGTGTAGCTCAACCACGCTTGACAGCTACATATGCATTCCAAACTTCGTGTCGCAAGACCAGGTCTCATCTCTCCTTCAACGCTCGAAAGATCTGTTGGCTGACTTCAGCTTAGAAGACCATCCGCTTGTGAGTGTCCGATCAATAATTCTTGCCGCACACCAAGAGAATGATGTTCTCGTCATTGGTCAGACGAAGTTCACGACATCTGACAAGAACCACGTTGGCGATGACTACTTCCTCAACTCGGGTGATAAGATCCGCTACTTCCTAGAGGAAGGAGCCGTGAATGAGAATGGTCAGCTTATGAAGGATAAGACCAAGGCAGTCAACAAGATCGGGCATGGTGCGCCACTATATGGCACTAGTTTTCTTACAAGACTGAGATGCTGCAGCACTACACGTGCTCGATCCGGTCTTTCGGTCGGTGACCCTAGAAAATGATAAGTTAAAAGCTGTAGTAAGAGACCTCAAATTTCATCACGATCCTGTCGGTAAGTAGACTTTCCTACCAGATCCCAGGGACCACGATTGATCAATAACTGTCGCCATCTCAGCCCTTCAATCGATGATCATCTTCAAGCAACCAGAGATCGGCGGCGCTGGTAATATTCCGAGCACGTCATCATGCATCAATCCTCACTAAAAGCTTACTTACTAGTTCCTGAGCACACGGACTCGTGAGTCACTTATTGATGATCATGAACTGTGATGTCAACTTACGTTGCTGCTGTCGCGCAACACGATTATATTACTCTTAAGGACATTCCTTGTGCGCAGTCATCTCCCTCAAGGCTTACCGCTGATTACCACCATTCTAACGATCGTTTCAGTATACTTCGCCTCCCACCGCCTTGGGATTCTGGATACCGCTGGAAAGATGCACACCATCCAATGGAGCACTTTCGTTCATACCGGGCTCACATCTTACCACGCCAATCACCAAACGTTTTGTACGCAAGCCTGCAGGCGGAACCGGGTTTGAGGAAATCTGCCCTGCCCTTCCCAATTCGAACGCAAAATCTGCAAGCGCAACGGGGGATTATGTTATACAAACCTGCGAACCAGGTCAGCTCGTTTTGCGCTACTCACCAACTCATGCTTGACGGGGCTACTGCAGGGGACCTAGTACTGATCCATGGTAGTGTATTGCACAAGTCTGAGCGAAACACGAGTAGCCAGACTCGCTATGCATACACGTTCCATATGATTGATGGCCTACCCCACGCCAATTATGACGAGAAGAATTGGCTCCAGCCGACGCCGTCGGTGCCGTTTACTAAGATCCTCGACCTCCCTAACGACATTATCAATGAAATTTCCAGGATGGTCTAAATGTATCTTGGCAGATGTAACGGTGTAGTAGATCCAATTGTATTCCGATGTGTTATTACAGTACCGTTACTACCTCTACTTGACCACATTCCTTCACCCTCTCCGGTGTCAAGTTATAAAGTTCATCGATGAGTGCAGGTAAGAACGTTCCCGACCCCTGTACGTCGGACCGCGTTGCGGCGCGTTCCCCTGCGATAGTAAGCGCCATGATGCTTCTGAAGTGTAAGCTGAAGTGTCGTAAAATTTGGTGAACGTACCCTCCGATCGCCCCGATCAACATGTCACCTTTCACGAGTTTCGCTGCCCCATTTTCGTTCTTTGCTAGCTCCCAAGCTCCAGCACAAAATGTAGCTATACAAGTACCTGCCATGCATCCAGAGCCGGTGATGTCACCGAGCAGCCTGTGCCCATTTGTAAGTTTGACAACAGTGTTTCCATCGGAAACCCAATCAACAGCCCCAGTAAGAGCAACAACACATCCTGAAAGATTGGAGACATGCATACGTGGAAGGCGTTAAGTTCGCGACAAACTCACGTTCCTTCTTTGCTAGGTCCCTGACAAATGTAGCAGGGTTCCCAAATCCAACACCGATGCTATCAACGCCTTTGGCCTGCACCTCGAGGAATAACCCATTAGCATTCGAGGCCTACTGCGGACTAACTGACTCTGAACTTACCTCCTCTGAATCAGCGAGGGCGGCGAGCTCTCCCGCATTGCCTTTGATAACACTGGCTTGCCAAGTATTCAGCAATTCGGCAGCGATCTTGCGACGAAACTCCGTCGCGCCTACACCAACTGGATCGAAAACTACTGGCTTCTTCGCGTCATTTGCAAACTGTCCGGCGGCTAGCATGCTCTGCTTGTCTGTGACCGTGCCAAAGTTGATTAGCAACGCGGCGAGGACGCGGCTTAGGTCATACATCTCCTCCGGTGCAGAAGCCATGATTGGGCTTGCGCCCAGCGCTAGTGTGGCGTTGGCAGATTGGTTTGCCACGACGATATTCGTGATCTGTGGGAACTGATCCGTGCACACGAAGTCTAACGGGTAAACTTAGTTACCTGGTGAACGAGTGGTTTAGTCTCCTTTATGACTCGCAATAGGTCAACAACTCCATCTTTGATCGTATCCGTAGTGTAGGTCGGAGATACTTTGCCTAATTGGTTGGTTGGACTTGCCCAGGACCGATAACCCTCTTTGAGTCTTCTGGCAGATTTGGAAGGCTCCAAAGACGCGATTATTTCTGAAACGACTGCCACCCCATCTAACTTATGCCCAGTAGTCGACACAGACCCATGCAGGGTTCTCAAGATGTTACTGGACTTGATGCCCCCTGGTAATCGTCGCATTTAGTTGTCTTAATACCATAGAGTCGGACTGAGTCGCACCAATGGCAACAGCTTTCACGGATGTACCATCCAGAGCTGCGAGCAGCGGCCCGACTGCCCGTACTCCAAGGACAGGACTAGTGAGTTGCTTTGTATTGGTCGCCCAAACCGCACCAATGCCGACATAATCGGCACCGTCTTCTACAGCCTTCTTGACGTGATCTACGTTGTCGCAAGATACACCGATAATCTTCTTTGGAAGAAGAGCTCGAGCCATATGCACTGGCATGTCTGTTTGTCCCAGGTGCACACCATCTGCATCGATGGCTAGGGCAATATCGATACGGTCGTTGATAATGAGAGGGACACCATATTCTTCACATAAGCATTTGCTTTCTTCGGCAATCTGCAGAAACTGTGTGGTTTGCGCATTCTTCTCTCGAAGTTGTACAACGGTTACACCCCCCTCCAAAGCCTGATTGAAAAATCAACCAGGGGTTAGCTGAAAAGTCAGGTGTGAAGTCACTTCTCTGAGGACATCGCGGTACGCCTGTTCGAAATAAGGTATAAGCTAGTGCAAGTGTTTGTTTGTAACGTGAGTGGTATACCTTTCCTTCGGTGAGTTGCTCGCGCCCGGTGACCAAGTAGAGGGAGTAATCAATTGTCATCGTCGAACAACTCACTGTCACCAAGTATTCGTGGTTGCTGAAAAGTAACTATTTTGCTGTAAATAATGATTAAAAATGGAGATGACGTAATGGAGCTGAAGGTGTCAATGGTGCAATTTATCGTACCGTTTTGCAGGTAAACCATACTAGTATGTATTCGTTGTCCGTCCCCCCCAAGCGTTGGTTTTCTGCAGCAGCAAAGCGTTGCAGTGCACCAGGAATGCCAGCGTTCCCTACGGCAACAAGTGCACAACTTGTGAAACATCGTGTGTGTCTCCGTAATTCTGAGACAGCAGCCAAGGTTGCGGAGGCGTTTGTTCCGGCTGGGACAAAAGACAAGGTCGTCATTGAAGCATTTCCAGGTATGACCAAATTTCTGGGCGCAGCAGTGCGTAAGACTAACAATAATTCTGATTCTTGTAGGACCCGGAATATTGACGCGTGCCTTGCTGCAGCTGCCAAGGGAACGGATACGCAAGATTATCGTTCTCGAGAATGCTGAATGTTTTCTCGATAGCCTTCGGGTATGTCGATATATTTGACTATTTGTGCGACACGTTGAACACATTCAGCCCCTCCAAAGGATCGATCCTCGCGTGCAAGTTCTCCCGTGGGATGGATACGCGTGGAGTACCTATCGCAATCTGGAAGCCGAGGGTCATTTGTGGGACGTTGAATCTTCCAGTTGGCAAGAACGTATGTCCTTCTGGTCTGATATTCACAGAAATACATCAGTTCGATTAACTTTTGCCACCGTTTCAGCTGATCCTCCACTTCGTTTTATTGCCCATCTCCCGACTTCCATTTATGGCGAGCAACTTATTGCACAGTTGCTGCGTCTAGTACCCGATCGGGGTTGGTTGTTCCGCTATGGCAGAGTTCCCATGAACTACATAATGCATGACTTTATGTGGGAGGTGTGTCCACGTCGTTGCTCTGCCTTGGCCGTTCTGACGAGGTCTGCAGCGTATATCGGCAAATGCCAGCAATGCCGACAAGCTGCGAAATCGGTGCAAGTTGTCTGTAATAGCTGAAGCTGTTGCCTCCCTTGGGGAGGTTGTCCCTTCGGATATTCTTCAGCCATACGAAGAGCACTTTTGGCCACCAAGTATTGCCACTGCTGAAGGTCGTTCAAAGAAAAACCGGCAAAACAGAAATATGGTCGCCATTACTATAGATCCGTTGTTAGAACAGGTCTCGTCCCCAATTTCTAGTAAGCTGAGGTAACTCATCGACTCACCAGACCATCAAGAAAGGGCTTCTTGACAAGTGGGACTTCTGCTTGCGCAAACTATTTGTCCTCAAATCAAATCCACTCAACCGTGCTATCTCGTGCGTCAGCCCAGCTTGTTTGGTCTTGATCACTCATTCTTTGCTAGTCATCTGGCACCGGGTGCATCAACTTTGTTGACTACACTTGCAGATGGTTCCCTTTCTGGTCATCATATGATTGATACTTCCAAGCCTGTACGTGAGATGGATGTACAAGATTGGGCAGCACTAGTGCAGGCATTCCATTCATGGCCATTTGCACCTGATGTTGGTTCACAATCACAGTCTGCCAGCTTTAATGCTGATATTTTTGACAATTCAGGATTTGCTTATCACAGATTCATTTTCTCGTGAAGACAGACTTTAGATATATTGGAACTTGCCACAAAATTTTCCATAGTTATCATCAACAAACTTTGGTTTTTACCATAGACATCAGAGTGTCATAGTCTCCTTATAGACATATCATTGTAGTCATTGCATTTGATATTAGTGGTATTCACTATGGCCATTCAGCCACCTTGATTGGACACTTTATTTGGCACTGAAGGGTGGTAATGACTTGGTTGGAGTCTGAAAAACATGCCTGCTCTTTGATCATGCCCTCATCACTCAGCTCATCTCCAAGCCTCCTACCAGAGGCTCACTGGCATGGCTGCTAGCTCAAAGCCTTTGCAAGCAAAAGCCAAGCAAACAAAGCCCACAGACTTGATTACTCAGGCTGTGACTTCAACAAAGGGTAGGCCAAATGTGTGAGCAGGCAGAGGAAAAGGCAAAGGCAAAGCAGTAGAAGTTCCTGAACTGACATCATTCAAAGGATCTACCACAAGAGCTCCCAACATCACATGGGATGAATCCTGTGTTCAAGAACTTGTCAGCTAGAGTATGACATGGCCTACAGATTGGTACATCTTATACAATGATTGTAGCCATTCTGGTGCAGTCCTCCCTCCTCCTCCAAGTGAAAAGCCATCTGGGAGGCAGAAGAAAGACATTCATGCAGCAATCACCTGGCACATTCTTGATGGAAAAGACTCATCTTTCTCAAGTGATCCAGACTGGTTCACTGTTTCTGTCACAACCATTTAACTGTGTAAGGCAATCTTTCAACTGATCTGACTGATCCTGACTGATTGTTACAATCATGGAGGACTATTTATTTTCTCTTCCTTCCACTTTCCCTTCTCCCAGTCTCTGGGATTCACATATCATCATTCACTCATGTTTGACTTCAAGTTCTTCTGTGTATACATGCTAGACACTGTCTTCTAGGCTATGTTACAGTTTTGGAGGGGGACTATTCTTTTTCGCTCCCTCCTTCACCTTCCTCCACTAGCCTATGGGATTCCCTCATGTTCAACTCTGCCAACACACTGTGGGATGGCTTCTTCCAGGACCATGCCCCAGACACTGCCTTCTAGGCTACAGTATGTCTCTACACTGCCATCATGGCTGTGCATGGACTCTTTCCTTCTTTTTCATATTGCTTATGGCTGTTCAATTTCATACAGACATTGCCTTCTCGGCTGTGCTCTCTTGTGCATGGCCTCGTATTCCAAATCATCATTGTTCCAAAATGTCTGTATTTCCTTTTTCTCTTTCCTGCTTCTCCCGAGATTGCATCTACGATAACGATTTTGTTTACCTATTTATGGTATTCTTCTTTGACTATCCCTAACATGATCAAAGCCTATTTATATGGGCTTCTCACCCCTTTGTACCTCTAACCTTGATATACACAATCTACTGTGTAAATCATTTCATCTTGGTTTTGCCTCAGTTCGAGCTTCACTTTTTGCTCTGGAAGCCATCATTGTCATTGTGACTATCATTCTCTTTGGCCTCTTAGTCATACTCTGCTTGCTCCTGTGTCCAGGCACAGTGTTAGCTTGAGCCACTTGAGATTGCACTATTAAGCCATGATATCAGTTTCACCACTGACCAAGGGGATTCAAGCCAGGGAACACTAGAGTGACCCAACCCAATAAGTCACCTCACTGTGGGACACTCCATCCACTGACCAAGGGCAGTTAAAGCCTTGCTATACAAATACTGGGAGTGTGTTGGATACCACAAGTTTGTGCCGTTCAGCCACAATCCGAGCTCGCGACGCCATTGCCAGTTATTTCAGACATCTTTTGACATCCCATCATTTGTCACATGACATTGTGTCGTCATTCCTCTTTGTCGCTCCCT
>JBBPRH010000037.1:0-97820 GCA_038092915.1 Boletus pseudopeckii
CAACATCAACACGGAAGCAAGAGGAGAATAAACTGATCACCCACCTCGTCGTCATAGTCGAATTGTGGAGCGGGGGTGTTCGACGGCACCTCAACCTATACCACTGTGAGAACTCGCTTCGAGGGGCAAACGAACAAATGGATACCTCGAGGAGATCACCGCTGCCGTCTTCGCTCTGTTCCTTGGACTTGACTCGACTGGCTTCCTCCTGTTGTACAAACACAATGACGGAGTCAGCGCGACTATTTCAGTGACGGAATGACGGAATCCTACTGGGGTGGAGCCAGTTACTTTGCTGCGGTCGTCGGCCGATGTCAAAGGCTGTTCATCTTGTTTTACTTCTTCACGAGTAGATACCTGTATAGTTTGTCAACGTGGGAGATGGAAAACGGCCTATTTGACATGCGAGTATGAAGGCGCAAATACTTACATTGAATGGACCACACAAATCCGGGAGAATCTTTCCGAGATCGCGGATGACAATTTTCCCTTTACGTCCTCCAGTTGCGAGGTGGATACCGTCCGGTGAGATGGCGATTGACGATATCAGTTCAGTGTCCTCGATAACAGGACCAATCCGAGTCAGTGTCGATATGTCCAGGAACGAGATTGAATGGCCTTCAAAGGTAGCAATGAATTTGGCAGCTAGGGCAACACAGGAAACATTGTTCTCGTCGCCATGGGATATCTGCAATTCGGCGAGCTGGGACCCAGTGGATGTATCAAATGACCTGATTTTGTTGTCACTAGATGTGCCAAAAATTTGCTGGCCATCGCTTGACCATCCAAGCGGAGTGCCTATCCGGCCGGGTATGGCGATGTTGACGGTGATGAGCTTGTCACCGATGTGACTATCGAAAATGTTGATTGAATTCTCCTCGGAGGCGGTGGCGAAGCGTGCGCCATCCGGGGAGAATCGGACTCCATTGACATTATCGACATGCTTGAGTGGGCCGACGAGTCGTTTCCCACTCGTAATGCTCCAGATGTTTGCATCTTTGGCAGTCCCAGTGGCAAACCTTGTTGAATCTGGAGAGACATCCACTGCCCACACAAAGTTTTCGCCCTCTACCTCGACGACCTTGTCTTGCATCTCTCTGTCCCACACACTTGCCCCCTTGTTAGTCCCACGCACAATCCATGTGTGATCCCTCGACACACAAATGGCATACACCCTCATTCCCGTTTGCTTTCCGACCTCTTCACCGCCTGAAAGTCGCCATCGTCGAATCCCATCAGCACTCCCGCCCAGAAGATGCTTTCCGTCAGGCTGGAACGCGACTGCGTACACCCGCTCAGAGCGACCAGTGTCAAGTACCATCGTTTGGTCTTACTGAATAGTTAGTGTTACTCAACAACTCGTCGGAACTGCTACGCACCGGTATTCGTCGATGACATTTTCACCAATGGTACACAATCGTCGGTGTCGAAATGGCAAGGATCAAGGTGTTTCGGTTTGCTCGTGCTGTGCAACGTTGCTCCAAAAACACGTTTCCTTATTGTTCACACAGTAATGTCTTTGGCGCTTATTCTTCCTGGCACCCCAGCTACATGCTCGTTGCGACAACCAGGCGAGGTGTCAACTTATCGGCGAAACATACCCTCCTTGCCACGCGTAGTCTTACCCTGACACTTGCGAATGTTCGTTATATCTTGGCTGCACGACTCGGTTTTCACGACTCGTGGACAATTCGCATTAAACCAGCTCGCGACATGCCGCACACAAAATCAGACAAGTTCCCATAAATATTGCAGTCAAATTCCAGTTGAACGTACGTCTGCGCACCCACTCACACCACGTCATATCCACATATGTGCGCAGGCTGACCGTTATCGCGCTTCCTAAGTGCCTCTCCGGAGCTCGAGCAGTTGCGCCCATACAGCCTCGTTGACCCTAGTAACGTCTTAAATTATCTCGTTCACCATGGGCAGACGGATCCTACGCACGCGGTGTACGCGTCAGTGTGACTGAGTGCACCACATTGTCGTGATCTACTGCCATCCAAGGCAGGCTCGAACCGCTGTAATTCGGTATTGCGATGGGCAGGCAGGATCAACAACTATATAATCCACTATCCTACCCCCAAAGTGAGTCGTTGTATTTCTCGCTGCAATGCCTGTCCGCTGAAGAGCCCAAGCCACTTCATAGACTCGGTGTCTCCCCTTTCACCGCGCATCTGCTCCTGTCCTGCGAGTGCAAATGATCTCATTGGTTTTCGGATAACCTGACTCATGTGTTATATCAAGTGCGACATCCGATTCTCGTCACGGTCTTCCTTCTCCTTGCAAGTGGTCCCCCTTTTTCGTTCTATGCCTCATGAGTCGTCCAGGCATCTTCGTCCTGAATCCTGATAGACCCAGTAGGCTATCCTCTGAAATCAGTAGCCAATCCAATCCGTCCCTTGCTGTTCAAGCACACAAAAAGTCTCTAGGTTTAATCTCTTCGGCTAGAGAATGCACAGAATTCCGATCGCCTCGTCGTTCAATTGCAAATCGTTTTGCCACGTACATGTAGACACTCACACCACCTCACCAGAAAAGTCCCCTCACTGTTCGTCACGTGTCACATTCGCTCCTCGCTCTGCCTCGGCCATGCCAAGAGGCGATAAAGTCGCGTCGGATTCTTCAGAAATGATATCCGTTGCAACATTCGAGGAAGCACAAGCTCGCAGCCGTTCAAATTCCACCCCGTTTCGGATACCCTCCACTTAGATGGAAATGGGAGGAATAGTGCATTGACCGTTTCTGTCGTCTCGGGCACTGGCCGCCCACAGTCGAACAAGAATGCTGCTGCTGCTGTTGCACTGACACCAATCAGGCCCGATCCTTTCACTCTGGACACATCTTTTGATGATTCCGAGTTCGGGGAGGATGATGGGGTTGATATCCTGTCCCAAAACCTAGTTGAAAACGGGCGATAACACGCCACGTCGATAGGACGAGCGCACACTCCGATGCCGGGCACGCTTTTGTACCTCATTGGCCGTTGGCCTGCCTCCGTTGACGCATATCTTGCGGCATCAGAACTCGGTCAAGACGTTGCGAAGCGCTAACCGCTCTCCATCCCCCGCGGCGCTTGCACACACACACTCGACCTCTCCCCCATATCCCAACCCGCGAGCAAGCAGAATACCACAGCAGTCAACACGTTTGCATGTATTGCGGATTATTGAGATCTAGCAGTGAGGGACATGCCAACGATGAGAATCTCATGAATGCCGTTCGGTTAGTCGGCGCTCTAGATAACGAGCCGAATGAACCCTCCGGGGTCCCGAAGCCATGTGTCAAGCCCCTGCGGCAGCGCTGTCACGACGCGCGAGACCGACAAGATTACCATGGTAAATACTGGCTCGGGTAGTCTGACATCGATTGTACCGCCAGTACACGTTCGTCATATGCTGGTAATACCTAGCCCATCGCCTACATCGTTTCCCGCCTCCATGCGTCGTGCAGTGTTGAGACTACGCATCTTATGAGCCAGCTTCGGCAAATATACATCTCGTGTTCTTTTCTCTGGAAACATGTGTACTACCGCTTTGGCTTCGATTGAGCATGACAATGGGTCTCGCACATCTGAGTCCCTGTCTTAGTTGACATTCGTTAGGTTTGCAACAACTCTGATCGGACGCTGTCCTCCAATCTCATTTCTGTACAGACTTCATCCCCAGCGAGAATTGACTATGACCTCGACTGATCCCGTATGTTACACTATGTATTTACTAATATTTATCTGTTGACATCGGCGTATCTCTGATGGTGCCTCGATTCGGTTAGGTTAGTCCAATCTGGCAATGTGCAACGTGCATTCGTACGGCTCGCATAATGCGCTGCAAACTGTATAAAAGCACATTGCACTCCACCTGGCCATTTGACTCGACACTCGCCCACCATGGATGCTGGGACCTCAAACCAGCGCTATAACTGTATATGTTCCACTCACAATTTCGGTCAGCCTCATGTAGTTTCCTCGGCAACTTGGTATCGTCATTACCAAGAAGCTCCACCAGAAGAACAAGAACGCATGCAGCGTGCAAAGTTTGATGGCATCATCTCCTCCTCTAATCGTAAGGCAGCCTCCCAAAGGCGTAACAATGTTCTACCGACGCAAAAGAGAGCATGCAAACCTGGTGAGACACAGGTCTCTCCCTCGCCTGACAAACGGGGCCGGCAAGTAGATCTAGAGGTTTGCGAACTACTGTGCTGTACCTGTTGCTTTGCTAACATGTTTCTAGGGATCTTTGCTTTGTTCCTCACCTCCTCACTCTCCGGGGGACCTTCCTCTTCCTCTCCCGGACTCTCCTGCTCCACTGCCAGACCTTCCTCTTCCTCTCCTGGACTCTTCCATTCCATCGCCAGACCCACCTCTTCCGGACTCTCCAGTCCCCCACCAGACCCTCCTATCCAAGGTTCTCATCCTCTCTGCACTCTTATTGATTACCAACGCTGACTTTAACCTGACGTTGACATCGAGGCCCTCTTTTCTCTGGTGACCTTCAAGCCGATGCAGGAAGTTATGCATTTTATCCACACTCTTTCCAATGCTTCCACTGCCGACCCTGTCGCCAAGCTTTCTCCTGATGCTTTCACTCGCCTCCACCACCTGCCAGCTATCCTGCTTGAAATAGAGGATTCCGCCATTCGACACAGCATTTCTACTTATCTCGCTCTCGAAAATGCATCTTAGGCTGCTTACGAGTTTGTCACTCATTCCCTCAAGCACAACTTTCCCAACACTGAAAATGTTCTCAGCTTCTACCAGGTAGAGAAACTCATCAGCACGCTTACTGGTGTCGATCTGCTCCTCAATGACATGTGTCCAAACATGTGTCTTGCTTTTACAGGACCATTCAGTGATTTAGACAAGTGCCCATTATGTCAAGCCTCGCGATGGAACCAGGAAAAGCTTCAAGGGACTGGCGGCCACATTAAAGTTTCTGCTCAACAATTTACCACCATTCCAGTTGGTCCTCAGCTTCAGGCATGAAATCGCAGTCCAGTGAGTGTGTGTTCCATGTGCTACCTTTGGGAGAAAACTCAAGAAGTACTCCATGATATCATATCCACTGAAAGAGTCTCGGCTAGAGACAGAGACGAAACCAAGCAAAGACTACTACCTTAATATCTCAAGGGTTGACTTCACAGCCAATATCCGAGAGAGTGAAAAGTAATAATCAAACTAGAGAAACTACATGTTATGCTACTGGCTACTTATATACTACCGGTTGTGGTGCACGGACCGTGCTATGCTATGACATCGTAGGGTACGGGGTATGACATCACAGGAACGAAAGAAATACTGTCCAATGGAATAATACATACGAGTGGAACGATATGCGGTGCGTGATGTGCAAGGCAGCCGCATGGATGAAAGACTAGTCCGCAGTGCATAAGGCGCGGCTAGGGGTCGTGATATATGAAACAAACCATAAATAGTCTTGTGGCAAGATCTGAGATGCGGGGACCTTGTGAAAGGGCGATCTTGTATCTGCCGGCGATATCCAATATGGATCAGAGATTGAGTGAATCTGGACGAGAGTCCTGATCAGTACTTGTGATGTAAGCTGGATGTGATATCCGAGAGGCTATGCATCAGGTGGATGACATGAGCTTTGATCATTTGAAGTGGTTATGATCGTGAGTGTGTCGTATGACAAAAGCGTGGACTTGGATTGCTTGAGGCGAATCGTAAACTTGGTGTGATGTCGGGAGAATGTAGCAGAGCGGCGCAATGCAGCATGCATGTGACTACAGAGGAATGCAGTTTAAGATCATGCTTAGGATCTGTGACTAAGCGGCGCGAAGCAGCACGCTATAACATCACGGAGTGTGGCATAGTTTAGAGGCTTGCGGGCCTGCACATGTTTAGAGTCGTGTGACAACTGGTCTTGTGGTCGTGAGACCAAGAGACGTTAGCTAAGGGATAGCTAAGTCAGGGGTTTAGCCATGAGGCTACTTTGATATCATATAGATTCGGATACAATATGTATAGTCGTAAGACTAGGGGATACAAGTGTAAGGATGTTGTACGATATGGATGCAGTATCGTATGGTAACTAGTTGGGGTATTTGTAAGGTAAAGGTGAGGATGGAGGTTGTGTGGAATGTAGACATTGGAATATCGTCTAAGGTTGTACAAATGGTAGTGAAAGGAGTAGGTACAAATGGTATGATACGAGCGGTGAAGCAAGTGATCGTTTCATCCACCCACTCTCCTGATATTCCAGTCGTCATCGACATCATTATGAGTTGGGACTTCCTGGGTGCTGTACTGGACAGTGACATCAAAGAACATGACATTGTCCTCATGGTCTCACTCGACGGTGCGCAGCTATATGAAAGCAAGGAATCGGACTGTTGGATGTATATCTGGATTATAGACAATCTCTCTCCCGACATTCAGTACTGCAAGCTCAATGTCCTACCTGGCGGCTTTATTCCAGGGCCAAAAAAGCCAAAGAATATTGATTCCTTTCTCTTCCCTGGCATGCACCACCTCGCTGCGATCCAATGTGAGGGTCTTTCCATGTGGGACCCACTCTCTAATTCCCGTTATTCCTCGTACATCTATCTTCTCTACACAACTGCCAATGGCCCCGGCTTAGTGAAAGAGTCTTGGTAAGAGACGAAGACGAAACAAACAAAGACTACTACCTCAATATCTCAAGGGTTGACTTCACAGCCAATATCCGAGAGAGAGAAGAGTAATAATCAAACTAGGGGACTACAGGTTATGCTACTAGCTACTTATATACTACCGGTTGCGGTGCACGGACCGTGCTATGCTATGACGTCGTAGAGTGCAGGGTATGACATCACAGGAACAAAGTAAAAGATTGTCCAATGGAATAATATATACGAGTGGAACGATATGCGGTGCGTGATGTACAAGGCAGCCGCATGGAAGAGAGACTAGTCCGGAGTGCATAAGGCGCGGCTAGGGGTCATGATATATGAAACAAAATGGAAGCAAGATGAAATGAAGAGATGCGCGAGAGCGCGCGGCATATGGATCAAACTATAAATACTTTGTGGCGAGATCTAAGATGCTGGGACCTTGTGAAAGGGTGATCTTGCATCTGCTGGCGATATCCAATGTGAATCGGAGATCAAGTGAATCTGGACGAGAGTCCTGATCAGTAAGCTTGTGGCATGCAATGAAAGCGTAAGCTTTGATTGCTTGAAGCGAATCATAGGCTTGGCGTGATATTGGGGGAATGTAGCAGAGCGGCGCAATGCGGCACGCACATGACTACAGGAGGAATGCAGTTTTAAGATCATGCTTAGGATCTGTGACTCAGCGGCGCGAAGCAGCACGCTATAACATCACGGGGTGTGGCGTAGTTTAGAGGCTTGCGGGCCTGCACCTGTTTAGAGTCGCGTGACAACTGGTCTTGTGGTCGTGAGACCAGGAGACGTTAGCTAAGGGATAGCTAAGTCGGGGTTTAGCTGTTAGGCTACTTGTATCATATGATTGCGGATACGACAAGTATAGTCGTAGACTAGAGGATGCGAAGGTATGGATGGTGTACGATATGGATGTGGTATCGTATGGTAACTAGTTGGGGTTTTGTGAATGGTAGTGAAAGGAGTAGATACAAAGGGTATGATACGAGCAGTGAAGCAAGTGATCGTTTCACTTAGTCTACTGGGATGGAATGGTTGGTCACAGCGGCAAAAATGGCTGCCGCCTGTATTGTGGCCTTCCAGGAAGATGGAAAGAACGTGCACATCACTATTATCCAGCCCTCTTATGTCCCTGTGATGGGCAACTTCCTGAGGGGAGCAATCATGGTGACATCAATGCTTTTCATCTTCCCCTGGTGGCTCCGCAGATTACTCCCAGAACCTCCATAAGATTGTCGCTGTTGCCAACCAGACACAGTGGGACAAAATGAAGATGGAGACGGGCCTCACAAAACCTCCGCTAATCCTTGGCCTTGATTACTTGTGTTCACTCGGCGTTCCATACTGTATGACACCCGACATCATGCATCTAGGCAGCAATATCTTGGACCTTCTTATCTCCCTTTGGCATGGTGAGATGGACGTTGGCCCTAGCGATGACAAGTCCACATCGGACTGGGCCATTTTTAGGGATGATGACCTCTGGATGTCCCACGGTAAGGATGTTGTTGCCGCTGGCAGTTTCCTTCCTGGCTCTTATGATCGCAAACCACGCAATATCGCTGAGAAGATCAACACCCAGTACAAGACCTGGAAATTCCAGCTATACACATTTGGCATCATTCCTATCCTACTCTACAGCATACTCCCATTAAAGTATTGGTCCCACTATTGCCAGCTCGTTCGTGGATTCCAAATCCTATGCCAATACACTCTAACCCACAAACAGCTTGAAGACACTCACACCCTCCTCTGTGTCTGGGAACGGAATTTCGAGCTCTTTTACTACCAACTCTGTCATGACCACATCCACTTTGTTCGTCCCGCTATGCACCAGATCATCCATCTCGTTCCCAAGGTCTTTCAAAAAGGGCCTCCCATTTGTTACGCGCAATGGACCATGGAACAAACTATGGCAACTTGGGTCAACAAATCCGTCAACCATCCAAACCATATGCCAATCTCGCTCGAGAAGGTGTTCACCGCTCCCAAATCAATGCCTTGCTCTCTACCATGCCAGAACTTGACTCCCCTCCCAAAGCACTTCCCCGTGGCTCTATTGACCTCGGCGATGGCTATATGCTCCTTTGTAAACGGTCCAAGTATCCTGTCTCCCTTGACAATGCACTCATGCAACTTTTATGGAACTATTTACCCATCACTCAAGACATTCCTTGCTTTGATAAATGGGCATGACTGCTCCTTCCAAATGGACAAATTGCTTGTTCTGCCTGGAGGGAGATATTCAAATCAAAGGACAACTTATGAGTTTCCCGCAATGTTAAGGTATGTCAGTGTCTCATACCAATCTCACTGATACAACTCTATTCATGCATTCTTCGTACAATTTCTTGACGGCCACAAAGTTTGAGTTGGAGAAGTTCAGTACTTCACTCGATTGGCTATTCAATCTGCACCACATGCTCAGGAAGACTGGTCCTTTGCAGATGTCGCCATACTCAAACTGTATTCGGAACCAGACACCGACCTTCTATGCCTGTCTTCACAAGTTCTCGCAGTGTCCCTCTTACTCAATGACCTCTTCATTTGTGACATCAAATCCATCTGCAGTGTCGTTGCAATGATTCCTTGTACACTGACATTGCCAAATGGAGTCGAAGCCTGTTTCTTTTGTATGATGGAAAAACCAGGTTTGGATATCTCAGATCTCGGAGTACCTTACAGTGTGTACTCAGAAGCAGGTGATGATGAGGACGAAGAGGGCGGTCATGTGGATGTCGAGTAGATTCGTGCATATGTTTTTTCGTATCTGAAATATATGTCTTACATTTGTTATGTCAAACGGCATGGTTTTATGACAATGAAATACTTGGATAACAACATAACAACTGAGTACGACGGAGAACGGCAGCAGAACACGACAGCAAGATAATGATGACAGCGATGTAACAAGGAAGAACTCAGAGCACCTATACCAACAGCAGACGCTTTCTCAATCTCTTTTTATACTCCTCCAACAATAGTCTTTTCTCAGAAATTTTGAGGGGAAGGAAGGATATGTCGAAAATACAAATTAAATATCTTGAAGGGTAGGGGTTATGGCCAGATATGTTGGCACAGATGAGCAGATGACATGGGATGATTGGGAAACTATAATCAGGATAGTTTGATACATCTTATTTATACTGACCGACGCACCAAATGTAGTCACCTTTGATATCACGGGATATCTCTTCGTCCTCTAGTTTGATTGGGTCGGGTAGTTCAACCTTGAGAAGGATACCAGGATCTTTGATAGGTATAGTAAGCGCTTTGCAACCGTCCATTTGTCTGTAGATTGTATCAGTAGAGAGAGGATTGAACAAAATGACAGTACTTACAGTGACCTCAAAAACCCTTTCCATACTGACTCTTATGGCAGTGCGCGAAGCGCACTGCCAGACACTGTGGGAATTTCGCTTAGCTTTGGTGGAGTTATAAATAGTACATACTCTTGGCTATGAAATCGCCTCCTAGGTCATGTGATTTGGTTCCCAGGCTATGGAGATATAGTTAATTCAAAACAGTAATACCATAGAAAGGGTTTTTGAGCTTTTGAATAAAAAAGGGTATTTGAATATTATCAGTACTTGGTATAGCCTCCTTTTGCTTTAAGCACTGCCTGAACCCTTCTAGGCATACTTTCAATCAACTTCTAACACTCCTCAACTGGTATCCTATCCCATTTCACTTGAACTCTTTCCCACAATTCATAAATTCCACTAGGAGGATTTTCATGCTGTGCAAGCCTTCTTTTGAGACAACCCTAGAGATGTTCAATAGAGTTTAGATCAGGGGACTGTGCAGGCCACACCATAGTATTGAATTCTTGCTCCTCTAGCCAATTCTTGACCAGCCTGCAGGTATGCTTGGAATTATTGTCTTGCTGAAAGATGATGTCAGGAGGATTGAGACCATAATACTCCAGGGTTTGTTGGAGTTCATCCTTCAAAATTTGAAGGTAGAGGTCTCCATCCATCCTACCATCAATCTTGGTAGCAAAACCAACTCCCTCCCAAGTCATACAGCCCCACATCATGAGAGAACCTCCTCCAAACTTGAGGGTTCCCTGCATCAGCCTATCACTAAGGCCCTCACCTACCCTTTTCCATGTCCATTTGCGTCCATCTGACCCTAGGCGATTGATTTTGGTTTCATCAAACCATACTACCTTCTTCTAGTCCTCTATAGTCCAGTTCTTATGAGCATAGGCAAAATCCAAACAAGCTTTGCAATGCCTAGCAGAGAGAATAGGGTGTTTGGACTTGACTATAGCTTTCATACCAGCTTTCTTCAAGTGGAGGCAGACAGTACTGGCAGAGAGAGGTTGGTTGATGATATTGGTAAGTGATTTGGTCACTTGGACAGCATTTTCAGCCTTTCCTGAGGTGATAAGATGTTGGGCATGACAGATATTGGTAGGAGAAAGCTTGGAGGAACGACCTCCAACAGCTTTAACAAGGCCAGAATGCTCTTTGGAACGAAGTTTAGATATGGCAGAAGGGCTGACACCAGTTTGCTTGGCAATGGCTTCACCAGAATGGCCAGAATCAAGCAAAAGAGGATGGTATTTTGTTGAGTAAGAGAAAGAGATCTGACCATGATGGTGGTTGAGAATCAAGTGTGGGAGCTTGTTTAAACTCAGACATACTATTTATATGTGTATCTTTGTTTGTACTAACAAACAATGGCAATTATACTACAATATGACTGAGATCCCACTTAGCAATTCAAAAGCTCAAAAACTCTTTCCATGGTATTACTGTTTTGAATTAACTATATCTCCATAGCCTGGAAAGCAAATCACATGACCTAGGGGGTGATTTCATAGCCAAGAGTATGTACTATTTATAACTCCACCAAAGCTAAGCGAACTTCCCACAGTGTCTGGCAGTGCGCTTCGCACACTGCGGTAAGGGTTAGTATGGAAAGGGTTTTTGAGGTCACTGCTTTCGCTTTCATTTCTATATATTAATGTTTCATATATCATGATTGTAGCTGCACTTTACGTGCTCTGGACTATGTTTCCATTCCATGCGTCTGCCTTACATATCATGCAATGCATATCGTTCCACCGTATGCATTATTCTCATTGGACACATGCTCCACTTGTTCCTGTGATGTCATACCCCATACCCTATGACATCATAGCATAGCACGGTCTGTGCACTGCTCCCGGTAGTATATAAGTAGCCGTAGTGTACCATGTGTTCTTTAGTTTGATTATCACTCTTCTCTCTCTTGCATATTGGTTTCATGCCAACACTTGAGATGTTGGATATAGTAGTCCCTCCTTTCTTCGTCTTTTGTCTTTAGGCAAGACTCTTTCAGTAATGGTGTACAAGCTGGTCATACATTGATCATTCCACATTGCTCAAGTACTTGGTCAAGATATTTGCACTGATCTATTTCTAGTTGGTGGCCGTCTCGACAGATGTTCATTTGGAGGAATTTGCGTGTTTCCCCGAGATCACAGTATTCCCACCCTTTCATAAAGGTAGCCTTGACTTGTTCGACAAGGGCTTTATTGAAACCGCAGAACAGGGCATCATCTACATAGATAATTGCAAGGATAAGTTATTTCCCTTTCTTGTAAATAAAGAGACCAGTATCTGTTTTGAGACACTCAAAGCCTAGTTCTTTCATTGATTAACTCAGGGCATTCCACCAAGCAAGACCTGCTTGTTTAAGCCCATAGAGGGCATGGAGTAGTCATAAGACCTTGCCTTTATACTGAGGAGGGGTAAATCCTTCAGGAAATTCCATGTAGATTTCCTCATCTAGTATGCCATATAAGTAGGTGGATCGCACATCGAGACTTGAAATGTGCCAGTTCTCTAAGGCAGAAAGGGTGAGCATGCATCACACCATTTCAAATTGCACTACAGGGCTGGATATTTGGTCGTAATCAAAACCTTCAGTTTGCAAGAAACCCTTTACTATTAACCAGGCTTTCTTTCTTTCATCAGTCTTTACATCAAAGATTCATTGGATCACTCACAACAATTTGGCTTAGAAGCCTCAGTGTTCATGGGTATAGCCTTTGCACAAAGGAAAGCAACTAATACATCTCCCCCTTCCTACACTAGGCATTCAATGTCCTCTTCCAAAGGAGAGGGTGAGGAGATAGGGGCAGGAATATCTGCTTTCTTAGGAGGCACAAATGGTGCTTGACCAGTGAGCTCCTTCCATTTCATTTCATTTTCTATTTCCTTTAACTGTTGGAGTGGATGTCTACACTCATCATAGACATTGCCAGGATGTGTAAGAGGTCGGCGTAATTACTCAGACCATCTAGGTGCAGCAGGTGGTGAATCCATATGAGGAATCCTTCAAGGAGGAGTACAAGGAGAAGGTGAAGGTGAAGTAGTGTTCTCTCTCCTTGGTCTGTTTTATATTCTGATGTGGATGCCAGTGATGGGATTCCCTCAGGTTCTGCTCTTCGCTGTTCTCAAGCATGAGGTTGTGGGAGTGGGGGCTGGATTTTATTCAGTGAATCATTGGCAGAATCTCCCAGCAGGTTGTGCTTGTGAGGATGACAAGGAGCATCACTTACCGGCTTATGAGGCCAAGCCTTGTCACAGCAAGGGAATAGGTTCTCATTAAATACAGTGTGAGTGAAGATGTGGAGTGAATTGTCAGGTCACATGAACAAGAAGTTCTTGTCATTATTAGGAGTGATACTCAAGTAAATCATAAGTTGTGATTTGGACTGCAACTTTCCACCACAAGTTTCAGCAGGAAGGTGGACATAGGTGCCACATCCGAAAACACAGAGATAAGATATGGTTGGAGACACTTTGTAGAGAAGTTCATAGAGTGACCTCCATTTTAACTCATTCTTAGGAGTGCAGTTGTAAATGTGTGCCACATGCATAATAGCAAACTCCCAATATGAAGGAGATACACAAGTGTGAAGATGCATCACCTGTGCCTTATCTATCAATGTTTGTATGAACTGTTCAGCTTGACCATTCTGTTGGGGAGTATGAGGCACAGATTCATAGATACAAATATCATGGTCACACATAAGTTGACCAAAGGCCTTAGACTTATATTCTCCCCCTGCAATGGACATCCATCCGACAATGCGGGAGTCATGTTGGGCCTGTATATATTTGATGAAATCCTTTATGGCTGATAAGACCTAGTCTTTAGAGCATAGGTGTTGAATCCAGTCCGTAGATGAGTAATCATCATAAAAGACAATTGCATATTTATGCCAGTGATATGATTTGACCTCAAATGACTTAAGATCAGAGTGTATTAACTCAAAAGGTTTATTTGTGCACAATTCCTTGGGTTGGAATGGGTGATTTGCCTGTTTGCCTAATTGGCAGCCAGGGCAGACTGGCTCTGTAGATGGTATAATAATGTCAGGGAAATCCTTAATGTTCTTTCACACAGCTTTTAGTACATTCCGAGAAGGGTGTCCAAGGTGCTGATGGAGTAAATCATAGTTGAGGGTAATCATGTTTAAATTTGCAGTACTCGGACTACTAATGGTAGGGGCTTTCACCCAGTACATAGTACTTTCACTATGGGTATGGAAGGAGATCAATGTCTTCTTTGTATACTTATCATGTATATTGATAATATGGGCGGTGCTGACTGCACTCAAGCAGGAATCTTTG
The DNA here is from genome assembly GCA_038092915.1 of Boletus pseudopeckii. Taxonomy (NCBI): domain Eukaryota; kingdom Fungi; phylum Basidiomycota; class Agaricomycetes; order Boletales; family Boletaceae; genus Boletus; species Boletus pseudopeckii. The sequence goes on from JBBPRH010000037.1 coordinate 14,259, forward strand.
AGCAAAGTGCCCAGGGAGATAAGTCGCAATGTACATGTGGACATATAGATAATTAGCAATAAATGCATAACATTGCCATTGTACTTTATAAGGACAGTTCCTTGTCCAAGGATAGGGGCATGACCCTTGGCAGTCTGTGTGTTGTGAGGTGTAGAGAACTCCTGATACTCAATGAAGTCCTTTATATTGTTGTTGAAATGGAATGAAGCACCAGAATTGAGAAGCCACATATCAGACATATCCTCAAATTGTAGTTCATGTGCTTTCTCTTTACCTTTATCAGTATGTTTGTGGTTTTTACATGAATCACACTGGGTATGAGAGTGCATAGTATGAGTGTCCATTTTAGCACTATCTACTACAGAAGACAAGATGTAGTCTACATACTGTTGTGAGTAAGGCAATTGCTTATCAGTATCTATAAAAGTGAGGCATGAAAGGATGTACTCATTGTCATTCCCCTTGCCACTGTCCAGGTCGAAGTAGACATTGAATGGATATTCATACTCTTTGACTTCCTCTGGGATGGGGGATCCCAAGGAAATGATGTTATCCAGATCAATGATGTATTCCTCAACTGGCACTTCAATGATCTCTTTGAGATATTGGAGGAGGGTATGGGAGGACGAGGCACCAGGAATGAAGATTTCCTGCTCAACAGGAATGTCGTCAACTGGAGATGCGGGCTCTGACACAGGAACGTCAGGCAGGGACAAGAAGAAACCAGAGGGGCCTGAGTAGGGCACACCTTTCTGGTGGGTGAGGGAATAGTTGTCATTGACTGGGTATGACAAGGCATTATGTCCCATGTAGACCAGGGACTGGAAGTGAGACTGCTTGGCTTGTTTGGCAACAGGCTTGAGATGGTGAATGGTCTCAGAAGTGGAGGTCACCTCAATTTGACAAGTGAAGTCAACAGTCTCAACCATCTGCGTGAATGTGGGTGGACCATAGTGAGCCACACCAAGGGTGTGAAAGAGCTGATGAGGGTCAATGGCAGGCATATGGAAAACGGTGGTAGCCAGGTTGATGACCAGCACATCCAGGAAGGTGGTGGTGGCAAAGGCAAAGAAGGCAATGGCAGATGAGTTGTTAGGGCATGCCTTTCAGTGCTGCTCTTGCTTGTTCTGGGCCTCTTGAGATCAGCCTCCATGACACTGTTTCTTCTTCTGCTTCCCCTAACCCTGGTTCAAAGAGAAATCCTGTTGTGAGCCAGAAGGCTGCTGTTGGGCCTGGAACTGTGGGTCCTTACTCTTGCGCTTAATGGCACTGATTTTGTAAGCAGCCGAGTCGTTCACCTTTCAGCAATTGACATGCTGTTGCCATACCATCATGGCCATGTGCTCTAACTCAGCAATGGGGGGTAACCCATCCTTAGCGGAGGCGGTGAAAGTGGATGCAGTCATGATGCTACACATGGTAGTATTGGCCATATTGAGGACCTGGGCCATGATATCCATGTAGCATGGGAGCTTAGATAAAATGATCATCGCTTGAACATTGTCAGTGATGGTATACTTAAACTCTACAAGGCAGATGAAATGCACAATAAGCTTGAAGAAGGCAGGAGCAGGGTGGTTATTCTCCAGAATAACCATATCTATCATTGCTTTAAACTCCATAAAAATGGAGGCAATAGAGGGTTTGGAGAACTGGGTCTCCAGCACATTCCAAATATCAATAGAGTACTTAGTAGAGGCAAATTTGTTCGCCAGGTTGGTGTCCATCTTCAAAAGTAAGTGCCCGAGGGCACAGTTATCCAAAGCCTTCCACTCTGTTACCTTGTCCTGGTTGAACTTATTGGTGGTGAGCTTGGAGCATTCCTTGCTTATGTTATGCCAATAACCAGAGGCACAGAGGAAGATCTTCATCTTTGGTGCCCAGACTAAATAGTTGGGGCCAGTAAGGACAGGAATGGAGGCAGCCAGAGAGGATGACTCGTTCTTGAGAAAAACATTTGTATGTGATCTGGGGTAAGACATTAGTACCAATCAATGTGATTAGCAGAGTACCATGGTGTAGATCACACTTTCAACATCTAGAGCCTAGAGCACAGGGACAAAGTCTCCTGGCCTAGTAGGCACCTGGTTGTATAGTGTTCTGACGTGAAATGCACAAGAATGCAACTCATCACTCAAGCTTGGCATGAAACACACAGAGCAAGCGAGGCAGGCAAACCAAGCAGTGGCAGCATAAAAACACAGCGCTGACCTGCACCAAACTAGTTTCATGCACAGTCAGAAGCTATGACCTGAATAGATTAAATTCTACCCCTTGCAGCAGTTAGAATCTTCCAATACTTTAGGGCCTAATGACCCTTAGTATGACCTACTACATCTCCAATTTTCATAATATTTAACTGAGAAACCCAGGAGATATTAATGTTTTTCTCCTACATATAGCTCTGTTACTATCTACAAGTACATGATTGATGTAAATATTTATTTTTGTAAATACTACATATATAGCTAAGTGCGAGAGATGGAAACAACCATGTGACCATATCCTACATAGCCTTGCATCACATGACCAGTATTCCATGACATTCCATGGTGTTCCATAGCATTCCATGCATCAGTCAGCAAGAGCTTGGTATTTGTAAGAAATGTCTCAGCATTATAAAGGAATCCCTTGGCATTTGTAAGCAGCCAACCCTTTTGATTGGCTAGCCAAGCCCCTGTATTTATCTATAAAAGGAGAGCCCTTCAGGCCACTAAGAGAGCAGGCTATATATATCCTTACAGGTTTTACCCTCAGAAACTTTCTCACTCAGAAATTGCCTCACCAGAGAACCTCCCTCAAGGAGAATTATTCTCACCCCACTTGGAGTTCCCCTCACAGGCTACCTTCAGAGGACCTTGAGCAGGACCATCTCCGTTGTTTGGACAGCTAGTTATATTATTAGGAGTAAAATACTTGTAGCCACTAGTATACAAGTAAATTAGGACATTTTTTTGAAGAAAACCCTAAATAGGGCAATAAAAGGGAACAGATCCCCAGTAATATAATACTACTAGAACCCACACATCTCTGCTACACTGCTGACTGCCCACCTAAAGGGATAAGTGACAGTACAGCCAAACAAACCCTGAATCACATTCTTCTTAGCAAACAATAAAATTGTGTCACTATAACCTATCTGAGTGAACTAAGTGAAGTGTGAACCCATTCCAGCATTATCTGGAGCATCTCAACATCTCAACAATCCAGCATATCTGCAGATTACCAGCCACAAAGTCACTGTCCTTTATAGCAATTGATTCATTTGACCTTCTAACCTTTTCCAACAAAGCCTAGCAATCTAAGAGTGTTGACTAGCACATATTTACATGTGTTTACTGTTGTTTACACTTGTTTACACCACTAACACCTTACTCTCCAGACCACAATTGAATCAAATCAATTCCAATTCTTCAATGTGTGTTGGGAATTGGCAAACAACCCATGCACTTAGTTACACTAAGTATTCAACTGACTCACATCTAGTAGACTTAGATACTGTTTCATCTAGGTGGTAACTATTCCCCTAGCTTATAGTGTTCTAACCATGGGAGGCAAAGCAAAAGTCTGGGAAAGCCCATTGTTTGTTGTTTCCGTTGCTTTTGCCTGCATAGAAGTCAGCACGCTGCTCAGGGCTCATAACCTGTTGAAAAGAGCAATCAGGCAGTTGCCTGGTTTACCTGTGGTGGTTGTCACTTAGATGATAATGGTTCAAGTGCAAGAGTGATTAGAACTCAGCTCTGCTGAGTTTGTATTTAAATACATAAACCATGTGTATTAGTACCTATATGTGGTATACCAGTAAATCTACTATGGTATAGTTCAAAAGGATGCACTACATATGGTGAAGTCAAGTCCTGACCTCCTCAGTAAAGTCCAGCACTCTAGAGTTACCTTGGAGATTTAGTGCCTAATAATGCCAGTGTTTCCAACAAAAATGTGATTCTGGGTGTGCCATATTTAAAGGAGATTATCAATATCACTACCATTGGCAAAATTAAGATGTCGTCACTTTTGGTATACCTGGTGCCAGAACTTGTGGAGAGTAGTACATTGGAATGTGGAGTAGGAGTTGGTATATACTTTGCTCTGAACTGCCAGTGTTACCAAGACTTGGAGACTGGCTATATCTGGTAACATCCTGCCAAGGCAAGTTGGCAAACAACAGTAGTACTACTTGTTGTTGAACTACACACTTAACATCTACTTGTATCACCTTGCAGTGATAATATGCATGAATCTTTTATTTGCCACACTTAACTCACTTTTCTGTGTTATTAAGCTTTTTGGTAATTGATGAAGTATGGTAAGAATGAACAAGATTCATTAAGTGGAGTACTAAGTTCCTGATGTTGGTTTCCGGAGTAGTGGTCGCTGTGTGATCCCAGGCCTTGGATGTGCTAGAGGTTGACTTTGGGCAGTCCTTTGCTATGTGACCAGCTTGGCCACAGAACATACATAGCTTGTTGTCAAACATGCACTTTCATTCTTCTGAGGTGAGCTTGCCATTTTTCCCTAATTTGGACAACAAGTCCAATTTCAGATGAGTGAAGGTAGTAGTGCCCTTGCCTTTGGGCTCCTTGGAGTCCTTGGAGCCATCAGAAGGGTGAGAAGAGGATGATATGGTAGAAGTGGTCAATTTCTTGGTCCTAGGAGCAGAATATGGAATATCACAACCTCATTAATTTTCTAATGAATATGGGGACAAGCACTGGTCAAACAAATTTGACAAACCCAATTAAGCATAGCATGATAAGTACATATTGACTAATTTGAAAACTATGTAAAAGCTCCAATCTTATGTATTGTTACAATTGTGGAGGAGGACTTTTCTTTTTCTCTCCCCTCCACTCCACCTTCACCCAGTCTCTGGGATTCACTCATATTTGATTTGTCAAACACATTGTGGAAAGACTTCTTCCAAGGACATATACCAGACACAGTCTTCTAGACTATGTTCAACACTGCCACCATGGCTGTGCATGGCAATACCCAGACCCTTTTTCCTTTATTTCATATTACTTATGGCAGTTCCATTTCACACAAACATTGCCTCCTTAACTAACAGTGGCTCAAAAAACTGTCTGCATTGTTGGTCATTTTCCACTAAATATGATAACCTCCAATAACCCCTAATCCTTGCCCTAAGCTATGAGTGTAGGAAATGAAATGCATATGCTTGGATTTCTATCCATCCAGGATTCAAGAGATTTGAATAAGATTTAATGAATTGGTAGCCATTTCAAAACAATGACTTATTCGGACAGTTTTTTGACTTTAAGTTTTGATTATATATATTGGATCCTAGCATGCTGTAATATGGTTACATAAATTTAATAATGGGTCTATTATGTCACCATGATGTAATTGAGTATCAGATGACATATATAAACTCCACCATTCCATGTTTATTTTCCCACCATCACCATGAAATCCATTTCCATCTCTTAAAGAAACAATATCATCTCTTTCTCCTCTCATGGGCTTTCCTCTAGGAAAATTTCTGCCCAAGCTGGCCTAGGAAAGTCTACAGTATGCCAGGTTCTTCAGGAACTTCAACCAGAGAAGACTAGGCTTCATGGTGGTTGTCCTTCCAAGCTTACCCCTACCAACAAGAGAGCTATTGTCCAGCAAATCATTACTGGCATGGCCAAGAATGCTGTTCATGCTGCTCACTATATCAATACCATCATTGATACTCCTGTCTGTCCTCAGACTGTCAGAAATACTCTTAAGGAAACCTTTTTAAAGGCTGTGATAAAGAAGAAAAAGACATTAGCCTTTGCTCCCAAGTATTAACATTGGACTGTGAAGGACTGGAAGAGAGTAATATGGCCAGATGAGATCAAGATTAATAGGATTGTGTCAGATGGGCAAGAGTATGTGTGGAAAAAGAAGGGAGAAGGGCTAATTTCTAGAGAGGTTGGAGGTTCACTAATAGTATGAGGCTGCATAGCATGGAATTGAGTGGGGATTTTGAGTGAGGTGGAAGGGAGAATGGATGTTGAACAGTATGTGGCCATTTTGAAGCAGGGATTGCTTCGGAGCATGGAGGAATCTGGAATTCCTGAAAATGACATTATCTTCATAAAACGACCAAACCCTATCTGGGGCTTAGCACAATCAAGTAGGCAAGTGATAGTAGATCAAGTAGCTCCTAGCCTGCACTATAGAGAGTGGAAAAGACCAAGAGAACAAGACTGAGGTCCTCTGGTGGCTCTTGGGCCTTTATATACTATCTAGGGATTTACACTTGTGTACACTAGATCTAATGATATGCTATGCTACATGCTTGATAGGTGAGGTGTACTTGAGGCTAACATACATATGTATCAGTACAGCCATGGAAGGGAAGGGAAGCATAGCATGAGGAGTACATATATGAGGTGAGTGAGTCACAGATAAGGGCATGAGGCGAGCATGAGGCAATCTAGACCTTGGACAAGTCATAGATAATGGCATGAGGATGTCATGAGGTCTAGAGGTCTAGATCTATGAATGGACTTGAGCATTTAGGAGGATCATGTTATAGGGGCTATAAATAGGAGCTAAATGCGAAAGTCATTGTAGAAAGCTGGGAAAAATAATAGCAATAAAGGGAAAAATAATATGATCTGTAACACTATCCTCTCTCTATGAATTGACTTCCAGGCAATTGAAAGATAGCTTCAGTGAAGGGATTTCTTGTGAAGGGAAACCATAGTCTGTAAAGCTTGAGAAGAAATCTAATTGTGTAAGGCGAATATGATAAGGAGCACTAGAGTTTTTCTTATGAAACTCTTGAATAGCTGTTTGAGCACCATCTAGATTACTCAAGAGTTCCCATGTGCAATCTTCATCTGTGTATTCTTTCCAATATACAAGATATTCAAGATGATTTCTTTTGAATCAGGTATCAACAATGAAGTCAATCTCATATTCAATTTCTCAATCTTCAGTGACATTCACTGGACCAGGACGGAAGGTTGTTTGTCCTTCTAGTCAATCTTTGTAGGAATGAATGCAAGATATGTTTACAACTGGATGTATATGCATTGAGTGTGGTAATTGTAGTTCCAGTGCATTATCTCCTACAAGTTTAGTGATTTCATATGGTCCTAGCCATTGTTCCATATGCTTCTTAGATGTATGGGTTAACTTTAGATTCTTGGTTGAAAGCCAGACCTTATTGCCAATCTTATATTTAGGGGCTTCAGATCAATATTTATCTGCTTGGGCTTTCATCCAATGTTGTGCTTTTTCAAGGTTAGCTTTCATTTGGGCTAGAGTATCCTGCATAGTAGTTGCAAATTCTTCTGCAGCCAGAGCTTTAGTAACTTTCTGTTCAAAGCCCATATGAGGAATATATGATCATGTCACTTTAAAGAGTGATTTCTGTGTAAAAGCCTGCTTCTTGGCATTATAGAAGAATTGTGCTAGAGGTAACCATTCAACCCAATCTTCTTGCTTTTCAGCAGTGAAGAGTCTGTGATATTGTTGAAGATCTCTATTCATTCTTTCTATCTGTCCATCAGCTTGAGAATGGAAGGCGGTGGAGAGCTTCAGTTGTATGCCTAGTCTTTTGCATAGATCTTTCATGACTTGAGATGCATACTATGGTCCTCTATCTGATACAATGCTACAAGGTAGTCCATGATTCTTCCAAACATTATGGAGATAAAGTCAAACTGTATCCAGGGCTGTGACTATTTTGTTACAAGGAATGAATTCAACTTCTTTAGAGAATCGATCAATGACTACTAAGATTGAATTGAATCCTTTAGATAGGGGAAGATCTGTGATGAAATCTGTAATGACTTCGATCCAGGGCATATTAGAAAGATCTAGGGGTCAAAGTTTTCCGGGTGGTGCTATGTTAGATGGCTTGTATCTTGCACATCATTCACATCTGAGATATATTCTTTGATGTATGTATTCATGCCAGGCCATGTATAGCTTTGTTGTACAAGTTCTATTGTCTTTTCTGATCCAGGATGACTGGCAACTGGAGTGTCATGATGTAGTCTGATGATTTCTATTCATAGATCTTGGTCATAAGGGATGTAGATTTTTCCTTCTTTGTCATGAAGAAGTTCATCTTCTTGTGTGTCAATGTCATATTTGTTTCATAAAGTGATGATGTCAGATTCTTTGAGTAGATATATGGCTTTTTGGATTTTCTCAAGGATTGCATCGGAATCTGTAGCAATGCAAACTTCTGTAACACTAATCTGCTCAGGTGGAATGACTAGCATTCCGGTATTGACATGTTCTATTCCAATAGCATAGTCTTCACATCTAGATAGAGCATCTGCTTCACCCATAGTGGCGCCTGCCTTATGGAGCCATTTGTAATTGAAATGTGTCAGGTACTCTGCCCATTGGGCTTGCCAGTGGTTAAGGTCTTGGTGTTTCATAAACCATTGGAGATTAGCATGATCATTCTATATTTCGAACTGATGGTGTGCACCTTCAAGGTAATGACACTATTGTTCAAGTAATCTAATGACACTGAGCATTTCCTTATCTGCAACTGGATAGTTACATTCTTCAGGAGTCATGGAATGTGAGGAGAATGTGACAGGGTGCCATTTGTCATTTTGTTCTATTGGGGGCACTGCTCTGGTGGCATAATCAAAAGCATCTGTTTCTAGGTGGAATACTTTGTCATTATTGGGATAAGCAAGAATAGAAGCAGTTGTGAATCGTTGTTTAAGCATATCAAATGCTGTTTGTTATGCCTCTTTCCATTTGAAGGGAGTATTCTTCTTAGTTAGATCATTAAGGGGTCTTGCGACTTGCACATATCCTTCAATGAATCTGCGATAGAAGTTTGCTAGACCAAGAAAACTCTATATACCTCTAACATTCTTTGGAATTGGCCATTCCTTAATGGCAGTGACTTTACTATTGTCCATCTTGATTCCATCTCTAGATACTATCATGCCAAGGAATTCCACTTCTTGGACACTGAAGGTGCATTCTCTGATTCTGTGAATAGGTCATGTTCTTCAAGGCATTGCAATACTTTCTTCACGATTCATTCATGCTTTTTTAGGTTGGTTGTCTTGGTGAAAATCATGAGGTCATTGATATACATGACCATGATGTCATGCATATCTGAGAAAAATTTGTTCATCATGGTTTGGAATATGGCAGGCGAGTTGCACAATCCAAAATACATAACAACTGGTTTAAAAGATTCTCTGTGGCAGACGAAGGCAGCTTTTCATTTGTCTTCTTCTTTGATACAAACATTGTTGTATCCCCAGCAAAGATCTATTTTTGTAAACCATTTTGATCCTTTAAGCTTGTCCACAAGCTGTGAGATCAAGGGGAGTGGATAATTATTCTTGACTGTGTGTTCATTTAGATATTGGTAGTCCTGTACCATGCGTTTTCTACCATCTTTCTTAGGTACAAAAAACACAGGTGATGTCTGAGGGGATTTAGAAGGTCGTATGTATTCTTTGGCTAGGTGATCATTGATGAAATCAGATACTTCCTTTTGTTCCTCAGATAAAAGGGGAATCAATCTGCCTTTCTTCGGTTTGAAATCCTCTATGAGATCTATAGCATGATTCCAGGGTTTTCATATTGGCATTTGTTCTGATTCTTTCTTTGAGAATACTTTCATATACCCATGGTACTGTCATGGTATAAGATCTTCTGGTTTTGGATCTTTCTTTGGTGAGGGTTCATCATGTTTCATAGCAAAAATATGAGTTAAGAAATCCTGTTCTCCAGCTTCAATCTGTTGTGTGAAAGGGGGATTTTCTTTTAGGGTTTGAGAATTCCAGGTACAGTGAGTCATTTTGACTTTTCCAGAAGTTCAATCAATATCAGGATTATGTTTACTAAGCCAGGGATATTCTAGAATCATCTGATTCTTTCCTAGATTGGTTACTTCTGCTCTGACTTGTTCACAATGATCCTGTAATTGGATAATGATCTTGGCACAATGTTTGATAAATCTGGCAACATTACAGTACCTAGATTTATGTACATAAAGTCAAACAATTGTCCAGATGAGTTATTGCTTTGAAATGGCTACCAATTCATCATATCTTATTTAAATCTCTTGAATTTTGGATGGATAGAAAGCCAAGAGTATGTATTTCATCTCCTACACTCATAGTTTAGGGCAAGGATTAGGGGTTATTGGGGGTTATCATGTTTAGTGGAAAATGACCAAACATGCAGACAGTTTTTTGAGCCCTATATGCTCTCTCATGCATAGCCTCATATTTCCAACACCTGTATGTCTGTGTTCCATTTATTTCCTTCTTCTGCTTCTCCTGAGATCACATCTATGATACATATATTCTCTTACTCTATTTATGGTAACCTTCTTTGACCAGCCCTAATGCAGTCAGCTTCTATATATACAGGCTTCCTGCTCTTCATGTAACTCTAACCTTGATCTATACAATATACTATGTTCATCAATTCATCTCAGTTCCACTTTGCTTCGAGCCTTGCTCTCTGCTCTGAAAGCCATCATAACCATTGTCACTATTGTCCTCTTTGGACTTATAGTGATCCTTTGCTTGCTCCTGTGTCCAGGCACAGTGGTACCTCGAGCCACTTGAAACTGCATCATCAAGCCATGATATCAATTCCACCACCAAGCAAGGGAACTTGAAATGATCACTTGCTTCACCACTCGTATCATACCCTTTGTATTCATTCCTCTCTGTACCATTTGTACAACCTTAGATGATACCTCAACGTCTACACTCCACACAACCTCCATCCTCGCCTTTACCTTACGAATACCCCAACTAGTTACCATATGATACCACATCCATATCATACACCATCCTACACTCGCATCCCCTAGTCTTACGACTATACACATCGTATTTGAACCTATACGATACAAAGTAGCCTAATGGCTAAAACCCCTGACTTAGCTATCCCCTTAGCTAATGTCTCCTGGTCTCACGACCACAAGACCAGTCGTCATGCGACTCTAAACATGTGTAGGCCTGTAAGCCTCTAAACTACGCCACACCCTGTGATGCTATAGTGAGCTGCCTTGCGCCGCTTAGTCACAGATCCTAAGCACAATCCCAAACTGCATTCCTCCCGTAGTCATGTGTGTGCTGCATTGCGCTGCTCTGCTACATTCTCCCGACGTTACGCCAAGCTTACAATTCACTTCAAGTAATCAAGCCCACGCTTTTGTCACACGACAAGCTTACGATCATGATCACTTCACATGGTCAAGCTCACGTCATCCACCTGACACATGGCCACTCGGATATCACATCCAGCTAACGTCACAAGTACTGATCAGGACTCTCGTCCAGATTCACTCAATCCCCGATCCACATCAGATATCGTCGGCAGATCCTAGATTACCCCTTTCACAAGGTCGCCGTATCTCAGATCTCGCCACAAGACTTATTTATGGTTTGATTCATATGCCGTGCGCTCTTGCACATTCTTTCATTTCTTCTTTCATCTCCATTTCTATCTATTAAGGTTTCATATATCACAACCCCTAGCCACGCCTTACGCACTCCGGACTAGTCTCTGATCCATGCGGCTGCCTTGCACATCACACACTGCATATCGTTCCACACCATATGTATTATTCCATTGGACACCATTTCCTCTCATTCCTGTGATGTCATACCCCATACCTCACAATGTCATAGCATAGCACGGTCCGTGCACTGCGACCAGTAGTATATAAGTAGCTGGTAGCATATCATGTATTCTCTAGTTTGACTATTGCCTTTCTCTCTCTTGGTTATTGGCTTTGAGTCAACCCTTGAGATATTAGGTTTAGTAGTCTTTGCTTCTCTCCTCTTCGTCTCTAGTCGAGACTCTTTCAGAACTCTTGCTGAGGGTGTTGCACTGCTCCGTCATGGAACTTCCTCCTTCCATTGACCAATGGGAAATATTGAAAGTCTAGCTCACTATATGATTACTGGGAGCGCCCAGCAGAGTCATCTATACTCTGAACTTTAGGAGGAGGTCTGGTAATATCTTGTTACATGGTTACATGTCACTTGTCACATTCATGGTTGAATGTAAAACTTATACTTATGAGCTCTTATTTTTATATGTGGAAATAATTTGTCACCCAGCTCTGTGACACATTGTACGGGGGAAATTTCATCTTGTCAGAAACCTGGGTCTTGTGTGACACATGACAGACAAATCAATCAATTTAATACAGTATCTATATGTGAGAATCCAGCCAAAAACCTCCTCTATCAAATGTTCTCTGTGAGTCAACTGCTTGAATAGTAGACCAAAATGCATTTTCAGCATCATGTGCTGCCTGATCAACAGTCTGAAGGATATCTGGCTGCAGGTGTGGAAAAATAAAAAAGCTGGATATAACATCCTCAAATGGCTGATCAGATGCAAAGGAAAAGTACTGCATATAGAATATCTGAAAAACAATTTGACAAGTGGGAATTAAATCAAGGACACCAGCCAAGTAAGGATACAGAAGCTCCTGGGAGGACTTGCTGTGTTCATGCAATGGCATTGAAAGATAGATGACACCTATTACATATTAGTAAAACAACAATCTTGATCAATGAAAGCCATACTCTTCCCTGAAGGTGCTGACATTGTACCAGCACCTGCAGTCAACAAAGTCACAGATGATGTCAGAGAACCACCATCAAGGGATCCAGGGGGGAATACAACCAGAAATGAATCTGATTGTCCTTCAGCGACGGGGATACTATCGGCTCCGTACAAGTGAGGGGGGGTGATGGTACCGTTCACTACGGCGATGCAGCGGGCCACAGCGCGTACTGGACATCGGGTTGTGCCGGGCACATTGGAGTCGGAGATGAGATTCACTCGAGATCGCAAGCTGGGAGGCACGCAAGTCATCGAGGACAATATACACGGTGACCGAAGTGGATCAGAAATATCTTCAAGTTCGACGGAAAAGCGTTCAGGTTCCTGCGCCCCGCTAACGACAACGTTCAAAATCTTCCGACCGAGGATGTAGACCCCGCCATTCACAGCTGCGGCACGACAAAATCCCTGGGTGATCTCTCCCGATCCCCCATAATAACCGACAAGGAATGGTGACGAGCCATACCGCCCAGCTGCCCTCAGACAGGTGCGCACGCGATGCAATGCAGTCAATACTGATTCTAAAGAGCTATGTAAGTAAAGATGGAAAAAGCATATGGTCGTCTCACCTCCAGAGAAATTACAACAGGCAAGGGAGAACATGATCACCCGGGAAGTTTCTTCGCCCAAGCCGAAGGACTCGCGAAGGAAATGGTCGAAAGAAGTATCCTCTTTACCCTGGAGCTCGGTACTCTGCTCAAATTCCCCAGAGGCAAATACCAGGAAGCGCATGAGGCGACGTTTCTCAACCAAGGGAATACTCCGGTCCTGGAAGATACTCTCCTTGTTCTGCGGAACGCTCTGGAACTTGCCATTGCGGTAAATCGCAACAGGGCCCAGAAGCTTATACGAACCATAACGGGCAACGCCTGAAGAGATAACAGAGGATATGAATGGCCCGACAGAAGGGATAACGGAGGGTGATAGCGAAATCGAGTACTGTTTCGGGTGAGGTGGGCGGCTTGGAGACAGATAATCGACGCGATAATGTACAGGCTCCTCGGTGGGATTTGTTGGATGCGTCTCTGCCCACTGAACCAGTTCGTCTAATGTCAATGTTGCCTCATCTGCGCCGTAGTATGGATTAGGATCGATATGGGCTACTTTGAGTCCCGCCTTAGCGAGAGCGCTGAGGACGATCACTGAGTTAAAGTGGCAGACATGAACCCGAAGAAATAACTCACGCAGCAGCAATCGACTCTGACAGCCCAGTACCAAGCACGATAACGTCAAACACGTTATTCATTACAAGGGATTGTTGTTCTGGGCTAGTGGTTGGATTGTATAAAGCTGCTAGTAGTGCTAATGGCCAGTTCCGAATCGAAGACTTGCCCTCAATTTGTAGTCACGTGTAGCAATTTGCCAAAATTTTCCAAGCTGTACGAAGTTATACTTGTACCATGGCGAAGACAGACAAAAGCAACAAAAAGGGTACCTCAAAGAGGGCCGATCTCCTCGCGAAGGCTGCAGCCCTAGCAAAGCCGACCCCCAAGAAGGTACAGGCCAATGGAAAGAAAATATCTTCAGCCTCTTCGGACGACTCTTCCGATTCCTCGAGTGCTGCAGTGGACTCCTCGGATGATTCGTCTTCTGACTCAAGTTCTGAGGAATCCTCGAGCGAAGAAAGCGACACCAGTGAAAAGGGAACAGCATCTGTACCCGTGAAGACTACTCCTGTAGCAGGTACATTCTCTCTGGGTGGAACGATCATTGCTCTCTAACGCCTCGGTAGTAAAAAAGGCAGCGGATGCCTCGGATGATTCAGATGATTCGTCAAGCTCCGAAGATAGTGACGGGAGTAACAGCGATGAGGAGGTAGATGCCAAGCCACCTGCTTCCGCTGAAACTGCTCCCGCCGAAGGTTTGTTATCGTCTGGTTCCATAATCTTTTATCATTAACAATTTACAAGCAAATAAAAAACGCAAGGCTGACAGCGAGGCAGCCGCGACACCTAAAAAAGTCAAGCTAGTGAATGACAGTACCAACGTTTTGAACTCAGGTGAAGAAACAAGGAGCATCTTCGTTGGCAGACTATCATGGAATGTGGATAATGACTGGCTAGCTCAAGAATTCGCAGAGTGTGGAGAAGTTGAATCCGCCCATGTTCAAATGGATCGCAACACTGGCCGTTCTCGTGGTTTCGGCTATGTCCACTTCAAGACCGCTGACGCGGTTGAAAAAGCCATCGCATTGAACGGAAGAGAGATTGATGGACGTGCCGTCAATATTGACAAGAGTAATCCCCAGGACAAAAAGACCTCCACCGAAAAACGCGCGCAGGCTTTCGGCGACACCTCTAGCCCACCGTCAGCTGTTCTGTTTGTTGGGAATCTTAGCTTCGGGGTCAACGAGGATACATTATGGGAGACCTTTGGTGAACATGGCGATGTGAAGAGCGTCCGTGTACCTACAGATCGCGAGACGGGAAAACCAAAGGGATTCGCATATGTGGAGTTTAGTGAAGTTGCAGCCGCAAAAGGGGCTCATGCAGCGCTTCAGGGTTTCGAGCTGGATGGCCGGTCAATCAGGTTGGATTTTTCGCAGCCCCGTGATGGCGCTGGTGGTCGGGGGGGTGGACAGGTACGTTAATCTATGGTGTTTTCAAGTACAGACGTATCGAAAAACATTTCAGGGAGGTCGGGGAGGTCGTGGACGTGGAGGATTTGGCGGCGACCGCGGCCGCGGGGGTGGCCGGGGTGGAAGGGGTGGAAGGGGTGGAGATAGAGGCGGAAGGGGTGGAGATAGGGGCGGAAGAGGAAGGGGACGAGGTGCGCGGACAGGTGGCATTACGCACTTTGAAGGCCAGAAGATTACTTTTGATTGATTGGACCCTCTCCTTCAAAGCTTCGTTGGTCAAAAGCTTTTTTGCATCCTCCCAGTACTCGTGCGTACTCTACTTCCTTTAGACACATGCAAAATATCACACCATACACGGTACTGGTGATCGTCCGCATGAATAATCAGCCGATACGCTACGACATCGCAGATAAGCTAACCCAGCTTCCCCTCCTGTATCGCCTTTCTTATGGGGTTCCTACTTGGTGGCATAGCCCCCATCTTCTCTAGCCGTTCAAAGAGTACAAATAACTTTGCAACCTCCTGTTCCTTCTCCTCGTCGGTCATATGGATGGGTTCATGCTCTTGCTCAATCGTTCCGGTGATTGGATTGATGGGTAAACCAGTGGCAGTGGTCATTGGTGCCCCCGATGTACTTGATCTTGCAGGCGCAGAGACCACTCCCTTCTGGAAGAGGAACCCGGCGACATTCCCGTAGCCAAGATATCCCGATAGGGTCGTCGCTAACGTCACCGCACTCAGTAGAGAGGATGAATAGCAGCCGTGTTTGACTCACCGTCACAATCACACATCGCAAAAAACATCTCTCCGCAAACCCTGTTCAGTCGGCTGTGGTACACACTCTGTAGGAGGCGCAGACATCTGCCCAAAAGATCAGACCGTGTTTCCAACGGGTTGGTTCGATCTAGGTTGGGTGGGATAAACCAATTCCTCATCCGAACTTTGGCGTCCTCATCTCCCAGGCAAAAGCGCGTGATGAGTATAACAAGAGGGGAAACTAACTCGTCCAAGGTTTCCCCGTCTGGCAAGCGACTTCGAATGCTAGGATCATCGGAGTTGACGTCCCCGGGCATGAAGTGAGCAAGCGTCACATCCAGTAATTCATACGAGCGCAGCGCAGAGTCTTTGAAACCAGAATGAGGAATATCACGGTTCGTTGAACCAGCTGATGAAGAGCTGGCGGAATCAGGAAGTGTAGGTGCTGAGGGTTGCTTCCCAAACCAGAGACCTCGATTGGTTGGAAGGACTGGAACTGTTATTAGAGAATGAATGATGTGGGGAAGCGGTGTTCCCAACGGGTTACTGGAAGGAGAGTTGACATGGAAGGCGCGAAGAAGTGGTGGCAAAAGACTGAGGAGATTCAGGTGAGATCGTCAGATTTTTAAATGAGGGTGACTCGCCTGTCTAGCCTTGTGCTCCAATAATCACCCATGACCTTGTCGTCGGCATGTGCATTTGTAACCTCAGGGCTCTGAACTTCACAGTCGACGAGCTGCGAAGTGAATCAGTACTAACCTAAGCCATGCAACTCCTCACACACCTTAGGATAATGAACACAGATATTAAAGATTAGCTTGAGTAAATCTGTGGTAGCGTCCTTGACAGCAGTGTTTTCTTCTTTCATCAATTCAGCGAGGTCATCCAGCTTGCTTCCGATTATATCGATTGCAGTGCCAGAACCAGGCGCATGAACTCGCTTGTGTTCGACCAGCAATTGGATGAAGGGTGCAGCGGAAGATGCATTAGCAGTACAGAGAAAGAGAATTCTGGAGGCAAGAAAGACGTGCTCCACAGTGGATTTCTATGCATTGATATGAGAGGGGGGGCAATCTAGAAAGGGGGTGGACTGACCTGAAGTAAGTCGATGCACACATTGCCACCGCCGACTTCGGGGCTGACAAGGGTGACACGAGCGGACTCGTTCAGAAGCACGGTATTTGCGATACATCGTAACGCATCATTCTGCAGGGAATCGTCGATTTTAGTGGACAACTTCAACAGGCAGCGAAGATTTGACGATGTGCCAAGGATGCTTGCCACTTCCGGTGTACTGCCGAGACTTTTGAGGGTGGTGAAGGCTTGTGGTGCATCTGTGGCGGCGACGGGTCGGGACATAAACACGGTGGGAGGAGAGGAGAACGAACCATCCTTGGAGAGACGAGATATAGTGTTATCAACGAGAGCGGCCCTAAGATCGTCAAGTATTAGCTGCGTCAAGGTCTTCCTGAGCCCAACGTCGAGTTGTTTTGCTGTTATGGCTAGCAACTGATCAGAATGCGGGCGGTAACCAGGACAACAGCATCCTACCGACGAGGATGGCAGCGAAAGTTGCAGAAGCCTGGTCTCTGGACGCGGAAGTGGAGAGGGCTTTGTACTGAGGAAGTATTTGACTCATGGCTGGATAACCACTGCACTTTTTTACCACGTATGTATGAAGATGTGACGGATATAACCATTGCTACCCGCACAGCCTGGCCAGTTCGGAATCGGAATGCGTCTCTGTTTAGCAATGCCCTTCGATCCTAACAAGGACAAATACATGTCAACATGGCTACCTCCATGAAGCAAGCCATTCCAATAGAGCCTCAACATGCCTCATCCCTCTCTACCCTCGCTCTCTGCAAGAGCCCACAAGCCACTCATCAGCTTCATAGGAAAGCGCATATGGCCTTCATGTGCGCATGTTTGTTTATCCAGGTCCTTTGTACTCACTGGGTGACAGCACTCGCGCCAGCCCACCCGCATCCGGCGGCGCCACCCGAGTATCGCAAGACGTTCTCCGGTATCCATCAACAGACACTGAACACTGCCAGGACCACTGAACAGCAATTCTTCCCGGACTTTTGGGATGCGCCAGCCCGCTTTTGGCGACCAAAACATCGTGAACTGCAAGAATTCGAAATCGATGCTATTCAGGTATGCGAACCATTTCCCATCGTGCTGAAAGACATTGACAACACACCCAGAGCGGTGGCGCTTCACTGCTCTGATGTTTGCTTTGAGATGTAACGTATAAACTTGAATAGAATAAAGATGTTATTTTCTTATGAATCGAGTCTGACACCCCCTATCTGATGGGCAATTCTGCGGATGCCATTGACAGCTTATGATATACAAACGACGAGTGACATGCTCCCGGAATCAATCTTTCTCCGCGTACGCCAGCAGGTGTTGTTCCACTTCAGCCTCGTCCATTACTCGCCAATTTCCCCTCGTTTTAGGACTTTCTTCGTCCCCCGTAGACACAATCCCAATCTCTATCTCCCCCGGCTTATAATCCGTTGCGTGAACGGTCGACATAATCTCGATCGCAATCTACAGGAACGTCAGTTTTGCAGAGTCGTTCGTTGGCATCAGCGTACCTCGATGACCTCTGCCCGACTGAGCTTCTTGCCTGCGGCAGCAGCATCATCAGCACCTCTCCCATTGTCCAGCTTCTTCCATTTCTTCTCCAAGTGGTTCATCGCCTCTTGTTGTTTTTGACCAGCCGCTGTCGCATGGAAGCCTACAAAATAGCCAGCGGGGTCGAGTTTGAAGCACTGGGGCCCGTACTCAGGGTCGATGCCAATCAGGATCATCGCTATGATAGGTAGTTCATCAAGGGCATTATGTGGCATCCACAAGCCACTCACAGATCCCCAGTGGTCTCATCGCGGCTCTTTGGGTATAGACTTGATTGATATTTGCCAACCGTCGCGCCAGTGCGTCGGGGGTGATCTCGTAACCATATTTGTATCTCCATTCTGCAGCCTCTTGCTGAGCACGAAACACTTGTGCTTTTGCATCAGCTAAGAGAGTCGTGAGAGATTATTAGGAAGTGGTTGTCGTGAGGCGCACCGATTAGACCCGTCATTACGCATCCAATAGTCGGGGTAATGCTAAAGAGGTGTGTAACAGAGGATGCATCAATGAGTTTATCCTGCGCCGTGTAAGTATTGAGAGTGAGCTGGCCGGTTGGAAGCCACATACGGGAACCTTCTTCTGTGTGATGACGACCGATGTATCCTTACCCCTCACCGAGATAGCTGTGTGACCAGAGCCAGAGATGGCCTTGAACGCATACTCTGCAGGTTCACGTCAATTCTGGATGCCTGGCTGTCACCGAATACAAAAAGGACATACCAACTTGATATAACCGTCCTTCTGGAGAAAAAACGGTGAGATATCTGTCGTAGGATGTTCTTGACATTGTGGTGCGGTAAGGAGCAGCTCAGACGCGACGCGCAAGTGCGATCTATGTGTCACATACCGTGACTATGCGGTCACACTGCGTGACGTCAACTAGAGCCTTAACTATTAGGACATACCTGTATGCCAGGTTTACACTGCTCCGCACATCTACCATGAAGGAATCTGTGTCCACACAGGCTCCGAAAGTCATGCAAGTATATCTGTGTGAGGCTTGCATACGCACTGACCTATTCTCAGCAAGCAGCTCCAGTTCAGTATCTTGAATGCTCAAGACACCGTAAAGTTAGCCGAGTTCCAGGTCACTCATCGCGACCTGTACACACCCACCGATCGACTTCCCGTCAAGGATGGAGTTCTGGACCGACGTCTTGTAGGTGTCTACTGCTACTCGTGGAAACAATGATTCATCTAAAACCTCAGGGCACGACAGAGAAGAACGCTTTCTGCGAAACCTGCGGATTCAATTCCGTGGACTGTGTTGGGCACTATGCATACATCAAGTTGGTCGTTCCGGTCTTCCACATCGGTTATTTCAAGCACACGATCGCGATATTGCAATGCATATGTAAAGTAGGTGCGATGATATCTTGATGTATTACTCTGAACACGCCCTTCAGACCTGTGCGCGTGTTTTGCTCGAGGAGACTGATCGGCGTGCTTTCCTTAAACGCTTTCGCCGACCAAATCTCGAAAATGTACATCGCCAGGCACTATGTAAGACAGTTAACACCATGGCACGAAAAGTCATATATTGCCCATATTGTTCTGCCACAAACGGGGCTGTCAAGAAAGTTGGTGCCTTGAGGATCATACATGACAAATTCAGGGCAAAGAAAACAGTCGACGAGATGGAAAGGTGGAAACGCACGTTCGCGCCCGCTGTAGAAGCACAGAAAGAACTTGGGATGTATATCAATAAAGCAGTTCACGAGGACCTCAACCCGTTGAAAACCCTCGACCTCTTCAAGAGGATATCAGACGAGGTAATGCGCTGCGATTTTTGCCATCTCAAGCGATTCTCAAGATCCATGTTTAGGATTGTGAATTACTCGGTCTCAAGCCTGAGTTTGGTCGACCGGAAGAATATATCTGGCAATATATCTCTGTTCCCCCGGTTTGTATCCGCCCGTCAGTCGCGCAGGATGGTGCTTCAAATGAAGACGATCTCACCGTAAAACTCACGGAAATAGTATTTACCAACGCTCTTATAAAACAAGGACTCTCAAAGGGCGCACCAACTGCACAGTTCATGGTGTGTATAGTTCAGTGGCGTTAGTTCAATTCTAACTTCATTACGACCAGGAACACTGGGAATTCCTACAACTTTCTGTTGCGATGTATATTAACTCAGAGCTCCCTGGAGTTCCATCTCAGGCTGGCCAGAAGCCTATGCGGGGTTTTGTACAACGATTGAAAGGAAAGCAAGGTCGTTTTCGAGGTAACCTGTCGGGAAAGCGTGTTGATTTCTCCGGTCGTACTGTTATCTCGCCCGATCCCAACTTGCGTATCGACGAAGTCGCTGTCCCAGAGCGAGTTGCTAAAATCTTGACCTATCCAGAGCGTGTCACATTTCATAACATTGAAGTGCTTCGGCAAGCAGTTCGGAATGGCTGCGACGTTCACCCTGGCGCAAATTATGTCACCGCAGGCTGCAGCGGTTTCAAGAAGTACCTAAAGTTTGGAAATCGAAACTCAATCGCAGACAGCTTGCGCGTCGGGGACACTGTAGAACGGCACATCACTAATGGGGACATTGTTCTCTTCAACCGTCAGCCCAGTCTACACAAGGTGGAGTTGCTAGAAGTTCCTTTGTCTGTTTACCTCATACCCCTTCCTTAGCTCTCTATCATGTGCCATCGAGCACGTATACGACCATGGCGATCATTCCGTCTTAATGAATGTGTCTGTGGACCCTACAATGCCGATTTTGATGGTGACGAGATGAACCTTCGTAGGGGTTTCAACACAAAGTTGCTGTTCATCTGGCTCATATAGTTGACAGACGTACCGCAAACAGAAGAAGCGCGAACAGAAGCACTCGAACTCATGAGCGTCAAGAACAATCTCGTAACCCCTCGAAATGGCGAGCCTGTCATTGCAGCCATCCAGGACTTCATCACCGCCTCATATCTCATGACCAAGCGTGATAACTTCTTTGACCGTCGTCAATTCACCCAAATATGTTGTTACTTTGCAGACGCGGATCTCCAAATTGATATACCACCTCCTACGATTTGGAAACCTGTCCGCCTATGGACAGGGAAACAAATTTTCAATGTCCTCATGCGCCCGAATAAAAAGTCACAGGTTCTCGTAAACGTGGAGTCGAAATGTAATAGGGTGGACGATCCGATGGCGGAGTGTTACGCCATGAAACCACTTCCGGACCTCTCTCCTAACGACGGATGGCTTGTCGTCGTCAACAGCGAAATCATGTGTGGGGTCATGGATAAGGCAACTGTCGGGAGCGGGAAGAAGAAGTCAATATTCGGGGTGATATTACGCGATTATGGTCCACACGAAGCAGCAGCAGCAATGAATCGCGTTGCAAAACTATGTGCCCGATGGCTTGGTAGGGTTTCTCCTTCGTCTGGAGAGATTCTAAACGTTGACAACCCGCCCAGCCAACTTCGGTTTCTCCCTTGGCATCAGTGATGTTATCCCGGGACCCAAATTGCGAGCTATGAAGGAGAAGAAAGTAGAAGCGGCCTACGCCGAGTGCGTTGACCTTATTGCGAAAGCAAAAAAAGGATTGTTGGAGAATAAGCCAGGTTGTAACCAGGAGCAAACCCTCGAAGCACTTATATCCGCTGTTTTGTCCAAAGTCCGTGACGAGGTCGGAAAAGTATGTATGGAGGAACTCAGTCGTCATAATGCCCCTCTAATCATGGCTACTTGTGGATCGAAAGGTAAGTGGAATGGAACACGCAGCCAATGCATTCTAATCCGATATTGATGACAGGTTCCGTCATCAACGTCTCGCAGATGGTTGCTTGTGTTGGTCAGCAGATTATTTCTGGGAAACGTGTTCCGGATGGTTTCCAGGATCGTTCACTCCCACACTTCCCCAAGAAATCCAAAGAGCCACCGTCGAAGGGATTCGTTCGGAATAGTTTCTACAGTGGTCTTCTGCCCACGGAGTTTCTATTCCACGCCATCTCAGGACGTGAGGGTCTGGTGGACACCGCTGTCAAGACGGCTGAGACTGGATACATGCAACGACGTTTGATGAAAGCTTTGGAGGACCTCACGACACAGTACGACCTCTCTGTCCGTAATTCCACCGGGGGAGTCGTGCAATTCAGGTACGGAGATGATGGGCTTGATCCGGCTTGCCTCGAAGGAGATGCCCAACCAATAGAATTCGAGCGATCACTGAAACATGCATTGGTATGCACATTTTATTCATACCGCGTGAAAGACCAGAGCTAATTCAAGGAATGTAGTCAGTCGGAGGGAGAGATGGTCGTCCTTTGTTACCATTCGAGATCCTTGATGTCATGGATCGTGAACTGGCCACACCAAGGTTCACCAGCGAATGTACCGCCACCTACATTGCTACGATCCGTAATTTCATTGCGGATGGCATCGTCAACCATCTCGCAAGGATAAGGAAGACTCACGGCATGTTCGAAGCACTACACCGTAATGATGAATGGGATGCTGACACTGACCTTTCCTTGGGAGCGACCAGTACGCTGTCTCGTTCCTTCAAAAAAGTCATGTTCTCATCCTATGCACAGCGGCCGACAAGGCAATTGTGGACAACATGGTCAAAGTCACAAAACCGCAATTACTCCGCTTCCTACATCTTTGCTGGGTAAAGTATGTCAAAGCCAGAATCGAACCGGGTATGTGGTTTGAAATTCATTGCTGGATCGAAGTAGTTAATAGGCTGTAGGCTCAACTGTTGGTGCCGTCGGCGCCCAGTCCATTGGTGAACCAGGGACGCAAATGACTCTGAAGACATTCCACTTCGCTGGTGTCGCTTCCATGAATGTTACCTTGGGAGTGCCTCGTATCAAGGAAATCATAAATGCGGCCAAACTTATTAGCACCCCCATCATCAGCTGTAAACTGGTTACATGTAATAGTGAGCCCTCGGCTCGCATTGTCAAGGGTCGTCTGGAAAAGACGCACCTCGGTGATGTAATTCACTTTTCCTAAATCCCTTGTACGACGCCCTAATTCTCTGTACAGGTCGCCGCCGTCCTAGAAGAGGCGTGGGCGCCAGAGTACACATATATTGGAATCATTATAGACATGGACGCCATCAAAAAGTTACAGGTTAGTATTTTGCTATTGAACCGTGCAATGTACCAAATTCACGGAAACCGTACAGTTGGAAATGACGTTAGACGACATCAAATGGGGGATCGTCAACGCTAAGAAGCTCAAGGTCAAGCAAGAAGTGAGTACCTCGATTGCTAACCTCTGAATCCATTAGAATCAAACATGGCTCCTTAGTCTATCACCGTGATTCCGCGTCGGCACCGACTACGTCTCTACATTGATGGACCTGACAAATACTATCGAGTACGTGAACTCAAACGACTATTGCCCGAGGTGGTTGTCAAGGTAATTCCCCGAACAGCTGTGTTGCCCCTCATTTAAATGACCTTACACTCAAGGGGGTTCCCTCCATTGAGCGTGCAATCATCAACATCAAAGAAAAAGATGATTCCAAAGGCAAAAAAGGAGACAAAGAATTGCTTGTAGAAGGGTATGGTCTTCAAAAAGTCATGACGACAGAGGGTGCGTATTTCTCTCCTAATTATCGGGGATCTTAATGCATTGTAAGATTAGGCATCGTCGGTGAACACACGACATCCAATCATGTCATTGAGACTGCCCAAGTTCTTGGTATCGAGGCTGCACGTCGGACGATCATCAACGAAATCCAGTTCACTATGTCAAGTCACGGTATGAGCATTGACCCTCGACATGTCATGCTTCTCGGGGATGTCATGACTTATAAGGCAAGAAATCGCTACCAAATCTCATGATCTTCTTGACATAGTATTCTCAAAGGGTGAGGTTCTGGGGATTACTCGATTCGGTGTGGCGAAAATGAAGGACAGCGTGATGATGCTTGCCTCGTTCGAGAAGACGACCGATCATTTATTCGACGCTGCTGCCTTTGGGAAGAATGACAGCATTTCAGGTGTTTCTGAAAGCATCATCATGGGTAATGCAGCTGCAAATTGTGGAACATCTTTGTACAGTCCAATCTTTCGGTTCAACGTACGTGGTACTGATTGGTGATCTAGGCCCGCCTTGTTCTTACCCCTACCTAATATCCCGAAACCGCGAAAGTTGTTGTTTGAGGGGGCACTATAACACTGGCCCTGATAATAACTATTACTGTAAATTCCCTGTTGAATGTCATAATCAACTTGAGTACTAAACAGACACGGGAACTTCCGCAATTACAGTAGGGATCACCACATCTCGAGCTTCCTGATTCTTTTCACAAAAGGAAACGGCGGGAGAAGCATCAGAGTGTAAGCAATACATTAAATGTCTGCCTCCGTCCGGTGCTGTTGTTTCTCCCTTGGCACCTCATCCAAGCCACGTGTACTCGTAAATTCATCTAAACCCGTGAGCCCAAGACCCATAACAGCTGACAGCCCGCCTGGTTCCGTCGCGTCTCGCTCAGGACCGCCTCCAGTGTGTTCCGGTCCGCGACTCGCTCGAGTCGGATCGTGATCATAATCACCATCGCGTCCCCTCCTCTGACTCCCTTGTTCTTCTCTCCGTGTGTCGTCTTCCGGTATGTCCGGCATTCCACTTCCCACGGCCATCCTACTAAACAGCGTATTTTCCGTAGCTCTTCCGTAGTTGTGCAACGTCTTCACAATTGCAGCGAGGTAGAGAAACCCGAGGAAGAACAGGGCGGAGACCGCTATCCTTGGTCCTATTGCAGCGGTGGGGCTAAGAAGTTCAGGGGAAGCAGGGTCTGCTGAACTCCCATATCGCCAAATGAACGCGAGGATAGCAACGACGAAGAAGATCATAGACCTATTTCGCCAAGTGCAGCAAGGAAAAAAATAGAAATTGGGAAGGTTCATGACAATATCAGGGGTGAGAGAATCCAGGTACTGGTCGTGAGCAAGAGTTGTCTAATAAGCGCAGGACGCACCAAGCAAGCCAGACCGCGGGCATGGCCAGCAGCACCCACACATTCCACAGAATGAACGTTGTAGTTCTTGCCGCTTCCTATGGATGAAAGAATGATGAGGGAGAAAGAAGAGAAAATTATGTGTGCCTACCTCAGCCCACCTTGTTGCCTTGTACATGTTCCTCATCGTCCCGAACCTAACAATATATATACACCCATACGACAAACTCATCAAAGCTGAGGTCAACGAAAGGAGCGCAGCCGTTCTGATAATGGGATCGTTCGCCATAACCTGATTTTGAAACATGGAGATGATAGCTCTGCCATTGAATATCATTAAAATGGTCGCACTGGCAATGAGGGAAGAAATGGATACCGACGAATGAAGCAGAACAGAGACAAGATTCAGCGTCTTCCATTCACGCAATAGAGAATCGATAAACGCTTCCCAAGAGTGTTTGAATCTGACCAACGCAGGTGAAGAGTTGGTAGTCGTCCATTCATCAGGGAAAGGCAAAACGGGAGCACGGTAGTGAGCACCAGGGGGTATAGGGCTCGACCTGACTATTCGCTGTCGTTGTTGCGATTGGCGAGAGCTAGAATATGTACCGATCATACGTTCTAGATCTGGTTTGCTGAGTTGAGCATCTTCATACACCCTCGCGATTCGTGAAAAATATAAGGAAGGCAGGCGAAGAAGCAAGTGCAAGTAGGTTTGCCTAGGAAGGGTGTCCATGATAAAATAGCGGGAATCCCGAAGGAAGGAAAGAAAACGGTCTTTAGAACTGCATCGCAGTGGTGTGATACAGCAGAAGGGATTTTCCTCGCACGTTGGGTCAAATGGGAGGCGGTTTTCGATGTCAGGACTGTGGAACGAGAAACGGCGGAGACGAGTACGGAGCCGGAAGGGGTCAATAGGAACAAAGGGATCTTCTTGGGCATGGTGGAATGCGGACAAACCGAAGCGGCGCAAAGGGGATGCCGTTCTTGAATGAGGAACAGAGGCAGCTGGAGGTGATTCGTGGCCCGGCCTCTTTGGGGAGTCAACAGCCCCTGCCGAGGGTCGGGTAGGATCCCTTGAACGGCCCATTCTTGACATCGTAGAGTCAATCCCTCGGGTGGTCTGGGAGACGGCTTCGCGAAGAAGGGGGTGAACCTGGGCATGCGTGCGAGGACTGTGGTTCGAGGTTGGTGCGGAAGAGCGGCCGCGTTCGAAAGAGATGCGTTGATGGGAACTGTTCTGACTGGTCAAGCCCTCTGCCGTCAGTGGCCTGACATCGTGGCCTTCAGGCGAAGCAGGGAAAGACCGCGTGGCAAGCAAGCCTCGCAGGGAAGGAGCTGAGGAGGACGTGGGTATGATACTCCCTTCATTCCGAAGGGAGCGATATGGGCTGGGAGGGACCACGTTTCCCGGTAATGCGGATAGCTCATCAAAGCTTGCAGGTTCCGAACTGTTGCCTGACTTTGGAACTATATGGGCCACGATGAGTGAGCTAGGGAGCACCCGAGAGACACGACACACCTTGGGTTAGCTCTAGCGGGCTTTCGTTTGGCTGGACCAGATAGAAGGCAGCCGACCCGCGAGGAGAATCAGAGAAAGGAGGGGAATTGCTCATGTATTGGCGGTGTCGTGTCAGATAATTATCGTTAGCTGGTGGTGATGGAAGAAGATAAAGTATCACGGTCAGTGCGACATCGTTACATAAATAGGGCGCAACCACCGCCGTGCCGTAAATTGATGGAGAGTTTACCGAGGCCCCATGTTGCTGCACTGATGTTTCCGTGTCTCAGCGTTATCACCTAGCATGCCAAATATGGAAAGCTTTGATCAGCAACCGTGCTCGGTCACGCATGACGGTCGCAAGTCACGTCACGTTCGGCAAGTGCCGAGGGTGCGTCAGTTGCAAGTTTCCAGCGGAGGGGCAAAGACGAGAGCACAAAATCGTCGAAAACCGAACACTTCTTCGCTTGGAACTTCCACCATCTGTACTGAATCGCTCACGGAAGACAGCGCTGCGTCTCGTGTATTTTTCTTTGTATTTTTTCTGCAGGCACGGCACGGCAGACAAGCGGACACCCATCCACCCAGCTGGAGAGAAATCGGCAGGGATTGCATGCTTGGTGGGAGCAGAACTGGATGGTGTGTGGCTGGAGGGTAGGCCAGGCAAGCGGGCAGGCCAGTTTGGACGAGCAGCAGGATGTCGCGATTAGAGCCAAACAGAGCCAAACAAGGGTACCGCCACACGCAAACAAAGGTGGCCGAGTTGGACTAGGGAGACTTTTCAGCACACAGCTGGCCTTAACTCGACCCTGGAGTCTCCTCAAGAACGTCTCACAATCAAGCTTCCCCCCATGACCACAGGCATCCACCCCTTGCGCCGCTCGGGTCGCAATCGGACAGGGTCTATCCTCACTCAGAACAGCCCTCCTTCCACCTCAGAATACCATGAGAGCGAGCGCTCAATGGTAGACGACAATTCCCCTCTCCATGAACCCGAGCATGGAATCAAGCAGGAACAGTGGAGTCATACGTCGAGAGGTCGCAAAGTCAAGAAAAATAACTACAAGGAGTCGGGAAGCGAAGACGATGTACTGGGTGGACTCGAGCCTCAAGAGGATCATCCCGTCAACGGAAAAGCGGAGCCCGAAATGCATGGCGATGACGACGAAGACGACGAACAACCAAGGCGGACCGTGCGCTCTCGCAGGTCACGCATCACTCGCCCATCGACTCACTTCACTTCCTCTGCTCCGGATCCACCGGGGCGCATGACCCGAGCCAGAAGTCGCGCCATTACGAAGAGTGACGAAGGTTATATCGATGAACCACCTTCTGAGGAATCAGACGACGCGGATGGCTCCCTCGAGGATGCCCCCCATACGTCATCGGACTTGGAAGCCGACGCTGATGCAGAGGGTGAACCCGACTTCGATGCTGAGGGAGAACCTGACCTTGAAGTTCAAGACGATGGACGACCATATGCCCTCAGACAGAGAGCCAAAATCAACTATGCTATCCCTCCACCCATAGAGGAGACAAGACCCCCACCAAAGAGCAGACCCCTCAACCGTGGCGGTGCACGTACCAGACGTGGACCAGGGTGGAGTGCTACTGGAGCGGAGTTGAGCAGGTGGATGGGCATGCCAGCTGATGATTCTGTGAGTGATCCGATGTTATGCAATACTGTAGTTAGGAGCACTCATAAAACATCCTAGGACTCGGATATTCCTACCCGCACACCCAGGAAGGGTTTCGGGACGGCTGATGGATGGATGGGTGCAGGTGCTGTTGGCGCTGGTGGCGCTGGTCTGCTGCCTGGAGATCTGGTTGCAGCCGCAGGGACTCCATCTAATCTCGGCAAGATCGGTGACTCTGGTTCGTGGATATCCTTATCTGATACCCTTTCACTCACCGAGTACCAGTTCTCGCCGATGCTGACCCATTGGGAGTTAATCAAAATGTAACATTCGATGAGGTTGGTGGTTTAGATGAACGTAAGGCTGCTTTCTTACGCTATATGCGAGGACTTGTCGCTGAAATGACATGAGATAGACATTCATTCGCTCAAGGAGATGACTATCTTGCCATTACTATATCCTGAAGTATTTCAGCGCTTCAATCTCACCCCTCCTCGTGGAGTGTTGTTCCATGGCCCGCCTGGAACGGGAAAAACACTTTTGGCACGTGTACTCGCAGCCAGCTCTCGTGCCAACGGCAAGGGCATTTGTATGTCCCAAATGCTCCGGTCTTTATCCATGTAAACCAACTCATATACTTTTAACTAGCGTTCTTCATGCGAAAAGGTGCAGACTGTCTTTCTAAATGGGTCGGTGAAGCCGAGCGCCAACTCCGGCTTCTCTTCGAGGAAGCCCGCAATTGTCAACCTAGTATCATCTTCTTCGACGAAATTGACGGTCTCGCCCCTGTTCGATCCTCCAAACAGGACCAGATACACGCTTCCATCGTATCCACACTCTTAGCACTCATGGATGGGATGGATGGTAGGGGTCAGGTGATCGTCATAGGTGCTACGAATCGACCGGATGCCATTGATCCAGCATTGAGAAGACCCGGAAGATTTGATCGGGAGTTTTATTTTCCTTTGCCCTCCCTTGAGGCAAGGGAGAAAATTCTTATGGTCATGACTAGGAACTGGGAGGGGTGGGCCGGTGAACAGGGAAAGGAGAATATAAGGGGATTGGCTAAGCAAACCAAAGGATACGCAGGTGCTGATTTGAGGGTGAGTGGTAACGTGAAACTTATAGTGGCATATTCACAGTAATCTCCACTGGCCCCTTAGGCGTTATGCACAGAAGCTGCGCTGAATGCTATTCAGAGGCGGTATCCACAGATCTACCAGTCTAGTGATCGTCTGTTGCTCAAACCTGAAACGATCAACGTCGCCTTTCGTGATTTCATGATATCTGTGAAGAGTATGCAACCCTCGAACATGTGTTCTTTCTGGTCTGACAACCCCTTGGTAGAGTTCGTACCATCGTCTGCCCGTTCGTCTTCGTCGGCAGCTTCGCCGCTTCCCAGTCAGTTGGAGCCACTGTTAGCCGTCACCCTGCAGAAGGTTAAGGACGCCATCAACAAAGTCATGCCCACGAGTAAGAAACGGACAGCACTAGAGGAAGCTCAGTGGGAGGATGACAACGAGGAGAGCGCGCTTGAAAGAGAGATGATGATGCAATGTAAGATCGAACCTCAGCTCCTTCGTATATATCCTGATTTAGATGACAGCGATGGAGACCCTCCGAGTTTACCGTCCACGGCTTGTGATCTATGGTCAGCCAGGAATGGGTCAAGGATATATCGGTGCAGCCGCATTACATTATCTGGAGGGTTACCATATTCAAAAACTGGACCTCGGAACACTCGTGGGTGACTCGACAAGAGTGAGTTTTTTAATTCTGTGCGCATAACCATCATCTTATTGGAATTGTGTCTTAGACCGCCGAGGCAGCAATCGTACAGTTATTCGTTGAGGCCAAGAGACATCAGCCATCCGTCATCTACATCCCATCCCTCCTCGGCTGGTGCGCTGCAGTTCAGGAGGTGGCACGTACTACCGTTCGTGCGATGCTTGATTCGCTAGCTCCAACAGATCCAGTGCTTCTACTTGCCATTGTCGATGGATCATTCTCTTCCCTCCCCCATGATGTCCGCTCCTGGTTCGGGATAATTCGGGAAAATCGTCTCACCCTTCCCCTCCCGACCAACGAACAACGCGAAGCATTCTTCGCTAGCATCGTCACAGATGTTCGACGTCCCCCAAATCAGTTCGCGGATGGTATGAAAAGAAAGCGTAGGATTCTCGAGGAGCTTCCGATCGCTCCACCACCCGAGCCGAGACAACTCACCGCTGCTGAACTGGCCGTCCAGGAGGAAACCGACCAAAGGGTCATTACTCTATTGAAATATCGTCTTGGGCCTATCCTCACAGAGCTGAAACGCAAATTCAAGAGATTTACGAAGAGGGCGACTGTGAATTGTCTTCACTGTGATGAACTTGGCTTCTGCTGACGAAATTCTATTTTGCCAGGAGGAATATGAGTTTGAATTACCTGCGCCCGGGATCACGGAAATGGAAATTATTGCTACCAATGTCACTATCGAAGACGAACATGCTGTTGTGGAGGTAATCGAGGATGCCCCTGCCCCCGTCCAAGATGTTCAAACTGAAGCGACCAACGGCTTACACCCTGAACTCCAAACTGTCGAGCCACCAGCCCCCCAACTGCAAGCACAAGCGCAACTCCAAGTCCAACCTCCGACTCAGTCACGATCGCCGCCCTTGTACGACATGGACCTGGAGCGCATGCACACGGATCTCTACAAGGGTAAATACCTAACCCCACAAGATTTCCTTGACGACATACACAAAATCGTACACAACGCTGCAGCTCGCGTGAACGAGGATCACGAGAGGTTACATAAGGCCCAGGCTATGTTGATAGCTGCAGAAGTCAGCATGCAAGAGTTTGACGCTCAGTTCAAGCTTGAGTGTCAGCGGATGGCAGAGCGCGAACGGAAGCGAAGGGACGAGAGAAAGAAGGCCAAGGGGAAGAATTCTGCACAAGATGTCGGACAGAATGGGACGTATGCACCGGGTACCAGACGGAGTGCGCGACACACTGGACAGCAGCCGGAGATGAATATCACCGATCCCCTTCAACTTGAGAGGCGCCTCAAAAGAGCACGTTCTGGCGACCGACCCAGCGGGTCCCCAGAGTCTAGTGAAGAAAACAAAGCGGAAGGCAGCGGGACGCCTAGGCAGCCAAAGAAGCGACTGAGGACGATACTCAGTGACGACGACGAACGTGATCCCATTGATCTGATTGGTCCCACGACGTCGCAGCAACCGAAAACCCCGACAGTCAGGTTTGTTCATGACCGGCGAGCACATCAAGATGAACTGCCTGTCCTTCCAGAACCATACCAGCCAGCCATTCAGCCACCAACTAACTCGTCGTCAGTCGATGCACCATCCGATGCCATGGCAATCGATTCTCCGGCGCCACGACGCTCAGGTTTCGACCCACTCCTCTTGAACCCGCTACCACTGGAGGAAGATATGATGCGCTCTGTGACTCTCGCCCCGTTGCTCAACGGCATCACTTCCACATCTGGTGGTCATAACGCTTTATTGCATCCATCACCCCCACAGACTCCTGTGCAATCACAACTGGCACCTCCACCTTCTCGGACCCCTGCCGTGCAGCCACCCCCTGATACGGATCCGTTGCCCGTTATTCCTCCTCCGCGCGAGCCTACGAGATCCCCTACCCCTCTTCCAGACTTCCATGTAGACGAAGAATCACTGCTCGACCTTCAGTATCAACTCAAGTCAAGGACGAGCCAGCTCTCTGTCGAACAACTCGAACAACTCCGGGCCACGTGTCTCAGCAGTATATGGAATCATAGAACAGAGTGGGACAGGGACTCTCTCATTCGGGAACTGTTGGACGTACTGAACGCGTTTCTGGAAGATTGTTCAGTGGGGATGAGCGCCATTGCACCAGGATCCCCCGAAGGTCTTGCTTATTAGTACTACCATGGAGGTTCACCGTCGTTGGTTGTTCTCTCGATGTTGGCTTTTATGTAGTAAATCCTCGTATTGTGATAGATTATTCGCTTTTATATGTTTGACAGGACCTGTAACTTAGCGGTTCTCACTACTTTGCCTGCTAATCTTCCAGATCACTGAGAAATTGCTATACACAGTTTTCACTTGACTTGTACCTGGTGTGATCCTTGCCCTGTGTTCAACTCAAACATGTCAGAGCCAATTGCGTCGTGCACTCGGATTGCTCAAGTCACTGCGCGTTTAACCGGATCCACGTGCATAATGAATAAAACATATTCTGGTAAACCAAACAAAAAGAAAAATGGAACAGACAAAACGAAGAGGAAACAAGCTTCAACGTTTCGGTTTGACCTTGCCTCTCGGCTGCTTGCTCGACTGCCCCATCGTCGTCGTCGCCTTTTTCGTCGCCTTTTTAGCCTTGGGCTTGCTCGTCGAGATGAGCTTATCCCCGGTGATATCCGCTTCCTCCCCCTTTTTGTTTTCGTCGTCCGATACATCTGGTATCTCGTCGTCGACCTACGGCACCATCTCAGCGGTCGTATCACAACAGCAAAAGAACCAAAAAAAAAGATTGGGCGCACGTCAAAGGCCTCTTCAAGGTCGGGCATAGGTCCACCCGCCAATTTCTTCGGCGCCTTGCCCAAATCCATCGCCTTATAAAATGCTATGGGATGTTCGCTCGCATTGTACCTACACACGATATCGTGGAGATCGGATCACAGCCAAAAACAAATGCGCGAGACTCACTTTTTCGTAAACGACGTCTTGGTCGACGCCGAAATCTTTTTCAACACCAGTTCGTCCTTGTTCTGGTCCAAACCGAGCTCGACGATCGTATCCCAGTCCTCGCGGGAGAGATAATACTCGTCCATGCGCTCGATGATGTCAGCAACAGCCGACTACGTGTAGGTGACATCGACATCAACGTCGCTCAAAAGAGAACCCAAGCAGACAGACACTCACCGATCCTTCGTCTACGAGCGGTTTCACGATACAAGGGAACAGCGCCGGAACGTAAGACTGTCGTATCTCTGTCTTGTCGCCCGATACCTTGAGACGCATATGGATCTGCACTTCGCCGAGCTGACGTTGCAGTTTCCCTTGTTTCGAGTTCTGACCGAGCCATCTTGGGGATCGTTTGCGTGTGAGCGATAAACAACGTTCTATAGGACGTACTGCGGGAAGGTCATCTGGTTGGCTCCACCGTAACCCATGCCACCCCCATACAAGAAGGAAGCAGGTCGCACAGTCGAGCACACAGCGTGCAGCGGCATCAAAGTCCAGTGTTGCTCCGGTCTGAAAACCAGGACAGTCAGGGTGATCAATCATCAATATATCGAGTATGCGCGATACGAACCCATGTATGAGAGCGTCTACGAGATCGGCATCAGATATCGAGGATGCTGCCTTGTCCATTAATTGGAGGTGCTTCAACGTTTTCGGTGGACCACTAAGATCTCTTGTTTTTGCGGGCTCAGTCTTGAGGTAGTTCTCCTGTATTTGACGACGTGTAAGGTTGACTACTTGAAAACCTTGGTTCGAAGCCCACCTGAATAAATAGCGGGACGAATGAGTGGTCATGAAAATACAACTCCATCTTGTCCCCTAGCGTTTCTCTCGCTGTGTGAGAGAACATGTAAGGCCCAAGCATCTTATTCGTCACATCAAACGGTGTTAGGATGGTATGTTTCTCGTTCATCTTGGCTCTGCAACGAGTGTCAATGCGGAGCGCTGCGAAGAACACATAGAGAACGCACAGTCCCTTGCCTTCATCAAACGTCATGGTATCGCTGGATAGCCGCCAAGTCGAGAGCATATTCAACACTTGTCGAATGTCCGACTGTGATCCGGCGATGAGCTGGTCAACAACATTTGCCGGGATCTTCATCTTCTCCCTGCACAAGACAACATCATTTATCCACCCTGTGCGGATACAGAGGAACCTACTTGAATATGATGCTCAAGATGCGCGAACGGATCGCGGCTGCATCGGGTCTGAAATCCAGTCATGAATCGCCGACGAGAACACCGTTCTCTCGTGCGACATACCTTCTGAACGGAAGATTAAACGTGTTACCCTTGATGGGTTTCAACTTTTGCACTCCAGCATCGTTGGCTATACAAATGATTGGAATCTAGACACAGAGACGGCGGTGTCGGTCGGTGCTCCTTTTGCCTGTATGACGGTACATACCTTTGTCTTCTTGATCAGTGCGTTCAAAGCACCGACGCCTCCCCGGTCTCCCGCGGACATACCATCGACTTCGTCCATGATGAGGCACGTCTTGTCAGTGATAGTGACACCGAGCGCATTCATTGCCTAGCGCACAAGTCGCTCAGCTTCCATCTCAAGAACGCCCCACCAAACGCATACCTCTTTCCCAGCCATCCATCCATCCAACGATGAATTATTAATGTTCATACCACTCTACAGACCGAAATCAAAATCAAAACGAGCGTCCATCGCGTCCAAAGTGTACTCGCCTCGACGAGTTTCTTGCTCCGTGCATCGCTGGCATTGAGCTCGATCGGCGTAAACCCTTCCAGTTTCGCACACAAGTGTGCGCTCGTTGTCTTGCCGATGCCTGGTGGGCCCGATATGAGCACGGCGCGAAAGATATTCATACCGTTCTTCCCAGGCTTCTTGAAGCCCGATTTCAAGCTCGACGACCTACATCCAGCGTGGTGTGAGCGGAAAGCGCAAGGGTGGATATGAGATGAAAGACGATACCAATCGTGCAGCCACAGCTGAAGCTTCTCCACTTGACCCTTGTTCCCGCATATCTCTTTGAGCGTTTGAGGTGCATAGCGCGTCGTCCAGAGCTGCGACCCCAGGTCCGGTTTCGCGCCGACCCTACACGAAAAAGGCAAACACGGCGCCATCGACACGGCACGACGAGGAAACGAAGAAAACCGAACCGACATACCCGCCAGACCCAGACCCAGCCTTGCTCTTTCCTTTTCCCTTCCCCTCCTTCCCCCCTTGCCCCATTTCCCGCTTCTCAAGCGCCAACGCCGCATCCCGAATCGCCTCCTTCTCCTTCTCCATCCTCTTCCGCGTCTTCTCGTCAAGCTGGGCACCCCCAGGACCGCCCGGCCCCACACGCGTCCCGATGAGCGCGAGAAACGCGTCCTCGGAGAGTGTCTTGAGATTGTGTTTCTGGATCGCGGTGAGCTTGGACGGGCCGGCGTTGTCGCCGAGGACGACGTAGGACGTCTTGGACGACGGTTGGAGCGTGACGCGCCTATGGCGGGACGGACAGACGAAACCAAGGGTTATTGAGTGTGGTGCGGGGTGGACGTGGACGAAAGGGACTTACCCGCCATACCGCTTCGCGAGGTCGATGGCCTCGTCGCGCGAAAAAGAGGACAGTTCGCCGGTGAAGACAAAGGAGAGGCCAAGGAGACAGTCGGGCGATGTGGGCTCTGGTACGGCCTTGGAGCCTGGGGCGCGGGGACCAGCGGCTTTGGCGGCCTTTGCAGCGGCCCAGTTGAACTTTGCGGACGCGCCGACTTTTGACGTCGAGTTTTGATTTGGTGGCATGAAAAAGAGTTGGAAGTTGTGGACAGGAGGCAACAGATTTTAAGTTAGTTGCACGCGTGCCGTCTCAAGATCTCACGTCCAATAAGAAAAGGAATGAATGTATATAAATGCTAATCACTGTCACTACTGTCGTTCCCGCCATTCTTCTCCTCCTCCTCGTCCGTCGAACTGTCGTCGTCACTCTCCTCGACGATCGCAGCCTTCTTCACCGACCCTCCACGCATCGCCGCCATCTGTCCAGCCAGCGAATCCTCGTCAGGATCCGAAATCTCGTCGTCGGGCGTCTGCTCCTCAGTTACGAGCGCAGACACATCGTCGATCTTGAGCTGCATCATCCCCAAGTCAGCGTCGCCCACGTCTACGACAACTATTAACAACAACAACACCTACCGAGATCGGTCGACAGGTTTCTTCTCCAACAAGGGTGTCGCTCACAAAGTACACCTTCCACGTAAACAGCCCGACGTTAGGTGGCGCCTGGAACTGTACCTTGTAGCACCTATAGTTCCGCTCTTTCGATGGGTCTGAAAAAGGCACATCACTAATCTTCATTGGCGGAACGACGATCCGGTTCGATTTCTCGTCGGCAAGTACGAGCCACCATCCAGGCTTGCGGAACTGTGGCTAGACATCAGATACACGCGCTCACACGTTCAGCTGTTGAGACGCACTCCAGGCCAGTAAGGAGCGTGTGCGTATCGTGCGCCGTGTATTTCAACTTGCTCCGCATCTCCCCGGGCGTTCAAAAACTTTCCGTCAATGTCGTCATTTTTTTTCGTGGACTTGGCATCCTGCACCGGGGATGGCGAGGACGTGCCAGGCTCCTTCAAGCGCAGCTTCACCAGCAAGAACACAATGGATGACGGTGTGACCAGACGTTCGCCAATCACTTGGACAGAGTGTTCACTTCTGGGCGGGGATGACGAGAAGATACATACCTTTGAATGCCATGTCGACAATCTCCAGAGTTCCCCAGCTTTCGAGCGCTTTGCTAGCTTCCGAGGCACGTCCGTCCCCGCTCTCCTTCAATTCACGCACAAACGTTACAAGGTCTTGCTTTCCGGAACTTGAGGCCGCACTGTCGAATCCTGGCAACTGGGCTTGCGGGGTAGCCTTACCGGGAACCAATGCCTGTACAAGGTATGCATTGAGACGCATGATGCCAAGGGCTGGCGCGAGCCAGCTCCGAGCAGACGCAATGTTCAAAAAGGCGGTCAGAAGCATGGGTGTTTGAAGGAGCAGCGATGTTTGCTCTAATGTTTACACGTAAGTGTCAATTCGCGACGCAAGTCCAACAAGGTTCCTACCTTGTTCCAGGGCTTTCGAACCGAGATCTAACCGCAAAAAGTGAGCGTAGAGCAACGCTAACGCTCGCCGGGCCTTTCCATCATCGGCAACGGCCTTGTTCATTTGCTTCCACTCGTCACCCACTCTCTCCATTATGTCGGCCTCTACCTTGCTTAGATCGCCCGCATTCTTGGTCCATGACTCATGGCTGAATGCACTGCCGACAACCTTGACGATGTCGCCGATTCCACTACCTTCCTCGACACCCTTCCAGAACCCCTCTGCAGTCTTTGTCTCGATACCGTCCTTGGTCTTCCCTTTGCTACCAAACCACCAGCGACCGACCATACCGGGAAGCAGACCACCAACGAGGACGGCGTAAATTCCCAAGACCCAGATATTATTCTTGCCCTCGATGATCCAGGAAGGCAGGGCGATACCCATGGAGACTTCTTGTCGGCCATCGGGATGACCATAGAGTTCATAGTTTTGGCGGATCGTCTCATCTGTGAGACTGTGCCACGCGTGTTGAGTGTTGAGTGGTAAAGCAGCAGGGAGTGCTCACGCTTTGTATGCCTTGGTAATATCTACGAAGCGATTGGCAATTTGTTCGACCGTCTGGTTAACGGTCGCTTTTACCTTGTCTGGGTGACTTGATAGGCGGTTAGAACGTGCCACGCATAGAGGTGTCACGTGATACGCACTAAAGTTTAGAGAGTTTCCTGAAAAGCGATTTTACTTCCTTTTCCGTGGCACCCTGGCAGAAGGGGTGAGTGCCGCGGGTCGTGCGTAGGATGGACAACGGTACGTACGGCAGATATGCCCAATATTTCATACGGGTTGTACAACTTGTTGTCGGTCTGGGTATTGTGCGCTCTGTGCACCAAAAAGGCAAAGACGGACCAGCCAACGAGGAGGAATGCCACTCTAGAGACAGGTCAGACAAAGAAACTGAGCGAGGCATCAAGGGAGAGGCGCACTTCTTTGTGAGCTTGGGGTTGCATATCGACCGTCCGTTGGCGGTGAGGACCTGTTTTCTGCGATCAAGGCAGGGTTTACACGAACACCCGCGGACCTGTTCTTCGAGGCGCTCTGTGCAGTAGTCAGTGTCGAATTCGGGTGCGAGGGTGACAGGAACTCGCTTGCGGATACACGGGCGACGGAGGAGAGTGTGAGCGGGACGAGGATGATGGCGAGGACAGAGATGAGAAAGTAGGCGGCCATGTTACCGGCCTCGTCATAATGGTAGTTGGCCATGGTCGAAGAAAAAACGTTGTAAATGCAGCACGCGCGCGACTTTTGGTCCAACCCTTTTGAAGCGACGTGGCCCGTGTGAAAACTAGATCAGGGGGGCCCACTACAACTCTCTCTCTCTCTTGCACCAATGTCCACCGCCCACCGTCCGACATGGGACCCCGCTCAAGCAAGAAATGTCCAGGGCGGATCGAGGCAGTTCTCCGTGCGCGACATGGCTGCCCACACAAAACTCAAGTTTCGGTACGTACACTCACTCTCTTGCAACACTCGCTCAACCGTTGCGTGCGAGGTAGGCAGCCGGGGCAGACATCTACAGGCGAGGTCGCACGGCGGGATCTTCGCGCAGACCTGCTCGTAGCAGAGGAGGAGGCGCGGAATAAGAAGCGCAAGGCCGAGGGGAGACCCCCCGTCGCTATCGCAGCGGTTACGGATGGACCCGAGGACGAGGATACTATCAAGCGGAGAAAACTGCTTCAGGAAGCGCTGGAGCTGGACAAGGATGACAACGACGAGGAAGAAGAGCAAAAGGAGGAGAACGAGGAGAGCGAGGAAGAGTCAGAGGACGAGGACGATACTGACGAGCTGCTACGCGAACTCGAAAAGATCAAACGCGAACGTGCGGAAGAGAAGGCACGCCAAGAACGCGAGCAGTTGGCGTCGCAAGCTGCCCAACTAGGTCAATCTCAGGGTTTGAACACGACCGTTCCCGGGACGTTCTCTGTGAAGAGAAGGTGGGACGATGGTACGTGTTTCTCCTTGCCGACATCCGCAATGGAGGACCACACGCGTGATTTTAGATCTCATCTTCAAGAACCAGGCCATGAACCAAAGGGAAAAGTCTGGCCAGTTCGTGAACGACCTCCTGCGGACCGAGTTTCACAAGTGGGTGCCCGTCCTTCTGGATGTTTCTTTGTCTGACTGTCATTTACTCAGAAAATTCATGGCCAAGTTTATCAAAGTAAGTTTCGAGTGTGCAAATGGACTCGCATGCTAAGTATGTTCCTTTCCTTGCAGTGATTCGTCGACGTTCCGACGGTTCGTTTGATACTTGGTACTTGGTTAAAGTACTCCGTAGTAATAGCTTAGTACTGTGTATAACCCAATTGCTCGACATAAGTCAATTTGGGCTCGATGTACAAATAAGCTGTACTTTGGGTAATTGCTCTTTTCAACGAATGACATGCGTGTCAAGATATCAGCGAATCCACCGCTGCCTCTAGTCAGAGCCTGGTTTCCTCTCGCTCTTCCATCCGTACAGTCGGCCC
The DNA here is from genome assembly GCA_038092915.1 of Boletus pseudopeckii. Lineage (NCBI taxonomy): Eukaryota > Fungi > Basidiomycota > Agaricomycetes > Boletales > Boletaceae > Boletus > Boletus pseudopeckii. The sequence goes on from JBBPRH010000037.1 coordinate 54,187, forward strand.
CGACCATATCCTCCTTCAAGTCCCTCCTCTGCACGTCCCTGCCTGCCTTTAGTGGCGTCTCTCCCTCCTCGTTGCGCCTGTCCATCGATGGCTTCGAGCTGCTCGACAATTCCGAGCTCACCGTCGTAAGAGATGGTGATCTCATCTGGTGAGTTACTACGGCTCTCTTTACACGAAGCTAACTTTGCATGCAGCGTAGACGTACTCGACGCGCGGACCCTAGATGCGACCACACGAGACCTGCATGCAACACAAAAGCGCCTGGAGCCAGCAACCTCGCGCAAACGGAAACGACGCATATCCAGCTCCGAGTCTGAGACAAAGTCCACCACCTCTCCATCAGCGTCCGAGTCTGAGTCCGAGTCCGACTCGGAGACCTCGGAATCCGAATCAACATCAGGCTCGGATGATTCCAGGACGCCGTCTTTGCGGAAAGCAGAACCCCCCAAAATCCATGCAAGCGAACGCGCTCAAGTACAACCCAAGCCACACGTGGTGCACCCGTACGTCGACTTCTCCGCTTACCTCGTGTTTCGTTCGACGACAACACCGTTTTTTTCTACTAGCACATCATTCGTTCCTCCTGGGTATGGCAAACCGCAAACACGATTACGCAATCAACGACGACGGCTCAAGCGAATGCACGAGCGCGAGGGGGCTGCTGTGTCTGAGGATGGTCCGGTGTCTGGCGCAAATGCACAAGTGCAGGGGATCACGCTAGCGGTCTCTGACGCTGGAGATGCATACTCTGGCCTCCTGTCGCTGTCCCTCCGCAACAAGAACAAGGCAAAGAACTTCAAGTCGCTCCTAGGGAGACCTCTTGCTCCCAAGATTATATTTGGGGACGCCGAGTGTATGAATTCAGGCCCGTCCACTGGCAAGCCACCAAGGACATCAGTGCAAGCGTTACCTCGACTAATACCGCCCTCGTCACGCTCCTCGCTACCGCCAAACCTCTTTGTGACGAGCATTGACGTCGAGAGAGGGTTGCAGAGAGAAAAGAAGAAACGCAAGATGCGTATCGAGTACGATGAAGATATCTCGCTTGACTATGGGAATGAGGTCGACACGGCAACAGAGATGGAGGTGGACATTGACAGGCTGGAGGCGATTGTAGACAAGGATTGGGCTACACTTGAAAGGCTGACGAGCGATACGCAGATTACGGACGGGATGATGGTCGGCTACAAGGTGAGGATTGTCGCAGATGAGTTTGGGCTGAGTGACTGACTTTTGACAAGGCGCTGGGGATCAACGCGGTGACGTACACGCCGGAGCAGTGTCTCACGGTTGGGCGGGTCGTGTCATGTGATCGTGAGAGGCTTGTCGTGCGACCGTTGCGCGCGCAGGTGTCGTTTGGCGGGCCGGTCGAGTCGGACGCGGGAGAGGAAGAGCACATGTGGCCTGAAATTCTCACGGGTGATTGGAGGATGGTGGTTGTGCCGACATGCCGACCTTAAGGTTTCACACTCCGACTGGTCGGTTGACGTCGTCTCTCGGCTGGCTCGGCTTCGGCAGAGACACCCGGTTTTACCCGAGGTACATTTATTTGCTGCGCGAGTCATTCCATTTCGTACTTTATACTAGCTTTTCTAATTCAACGCGACCATGCTACCAAAGGTCGCCAATCACTTCCTCCTCCACACCTCCCGCGCGGTCGCGCTCGTCCAGAACCAGTCGGGTGCTCTCCGCAATGTCCTCCCTGCAGGCGCTGGCTCATCCTGGGGAGGCACCGGTGCTGGCCCAGGCGGCGCCAAATTTCACGCCGGAAGCAAATTCTACAAGGGCTACACCGTACGTCTCATCCTTTCCCGCTCGCACACCCCTCATTTCAACCTCACAACAGGGCGCCGGTCGTGTCCTCACCCAGGCCAATTCCTCGGCGACCCAGGATGGCGCTAACAAAGCAGACGACGACAAGGAAGACATCAAGGCGACCCTTGTCGCGCCTCGTTCCACCTCGTCGAAATCGTCCCGCACACTCGCACGTCGGCACTCCTTTTCCTTCCCCGCTGGTCTTAATGACCATGACCATATGGGCGCCACTGTGTTGCAAGCCGTGCAGATGCAGCTACGTGAACGTCATGCCGCCACTGCAAACAAGGACCAGCAGGGTGAGATCACTCCCGAACAGGAGCCACGCCCCGTCACTGCCTGGTCTCCGTTTGTCCTCGCGCTCGAAGACGCAGTATCCAAGAACGACACCCCAGCCGTCCTGCAACACGTCCGCTGGCTGATTGATGCCTCCGGAGAACCTGCATTATCTTACGCCGAACCTACCCTCCTTGATTTCAACCATGCCCTTCGTGCCCTCGTTGCCATCAGTTCTCCAGCTAGCGCAACGCTCCTCGTACAGCTCTATAATGCCCTCCTCCACAGCGGCCTATCTCCCAACCTGGGCACATTCGTCAACACCATCATTGGCCTCACAGACAGGGATCGCGAGGTCCAAAACTCTCTCCAGGTCCTGTCTTACCGTGCGAAGCGACGGCAATTGTCTGCCATCGGGGACCTCGATGACTCTGCAGGCGAGGAAGCCCAAGTCGATGAAAGGCAAAAGGTGACTTTGCTCGCAGAGGACAGCTTTACGGCTGCAATGCGCATCTTTGATGCCGCTTGTGTCGTTCCTCAGCAGACATCCGACTCTGCCACGGTCGCGCGACCATTAGCTGCGCATTTCCCGATCAACGTCTACCATGGACTCCTCCGCTCATGTGCTGCTCACGCAAACATTGACGCTGCCATCCGCGTATATGCGCAATTGGAGGCACGCTCCCGACCTCCACCTACGGATCTGATGTTTTACTACCTGTTGTCCACCTACGTCAACGCAGGTGATCTGACGGGTGCCAAAGAGGTCTTTAAAGAGTTTCAAAATCTAGGTGCACGTGGTCTGGTCATGGAGGTCGAGCGGCAGTTCCCAATTCAGCTCAGGATTTGGAACAAGATGATTCACGGTTATTTCAAGGCTGGGCAACCTGCCGGTGCACTTAGTCTGCTCGAGACCATGATGGACAACGGGCGTCCCGAGAAGGGTAACGCTTGGTTTTCAAACATCATTCAATGCATGCTGACACGCGTACCAGGCGACCTAGCGTCGATTCCATCTCCGGCTTCCTCAACGTTCACGACTATTATCAATGGCTTCTGCAACCCTTCTTCATCGGATGTTGCTAACAATCCATCAAAACCGGACATCAAAACTGCACTGTCTTGGTTCGATCGTCTTCTCCAACAACCTGTCGCATCCAGCCATAATGACGAGCCCACTCGAAACCCCTCCCGTCCTGACCAAATATGTTGGGGTATCATGTTAGATGCCCTTGTGGAGGCCTCGTCTGAGGAGGGTGCTTATCTCAAGGACCTCAACAGGCTATACGACATCCTCGTTGACTGTGCCCCAAAGGATCATCTGGGTGTCAGCGTCTCGGACACGCTCATGGTTCTCGAAGCCAACCTCCGTGTGCTCGAGGAGTTCGCCAGGTCACGTCAATCTTTGGTGACAATAAGCGAAGCCGAAGAAACGAGGCACTCTGCCGACTTCATTGCTAGACACTTCCTCAGAGTCACCAACCAACTTTTGTCTCTCAAGCCTAGTAAGAACCTTGCCAAGTACAAGGCGACGACAGCAAAGGTACTTTCTGGTTATCTGGACACTGTTGCGGCCACTTCCCCACCCATTCTCGCTCTGGAGCAAATGTTGCCAATGATTCCCCTCGTAGCGTGGCTCGGCTCGGCTATCACACCCTCGATTGCCCGACCTCTTCTCAACGCCTACATGTCTTCTGTTCGGAAACTTGATTCCGTCTCAGATCTAGAGACAATTCTTCAGTGTGCACTCTCGCTCCCTGTGAATCCCTCTGATGCGGACATTTCCTCTTCCTCGGAACGCGCATACACTGACCTGATGCCACTACTGCAAGCCATGAGCGACGCGGGAGTTGACTTCCGATTGGTGTCCAGCAAGATACAGGTCACTTTGACAGAAGCTCTCTACTCCAGTGTTACAGGGCGGGAGGTTTCTCGGTTTTTAGATGGTCTTGCATGGTCTTTCAACCGTCTCAGGATGCCCTTTGCCGAGCGGACGAACGAGGACAGCGATGTCCCCCGTACTCCTACGCCCCTTTTGCTCTCCGCGGAATTCCCTGCACCTCCAGCACAAATCATCGTCGATGCGGAACTTAGTCGACAAATCGACCAGTGGTTCCCTTCGCACCCATCGGTTACGGTCCACGACAGTTACAATACTCTCCAAGTAGCCATTTCCGCGAAACCACCTCGTTATCCCCATCCGGCCACTCTGGGGAGGTTGATCAATGGGCTCGGACGCGCAGGCAACATCTCCGCAGCGTATTCGGTGTATTCCATCGCTCAGCAGGTTCTCTTCTCACCCTTCGTAGCCCAAAGTCCAACCTGGCAATCCCAGGCGTGGTTCCAGATCGAAGACAACATGATCATTGCCTACGCACACGGGGGTGACATGGATACTGCGTTTGCACACCGGAGCCGGATAACCGCTGCGGGTGGTGTTCCCTCCCCTGACGCATATGGATCCTTGATCGAGTGCGTCAAGGACACCACGGACGATACCTCCAATGCTATGGCACTTTTTGCGGAATGTCAGATGCTTGGAACGAAGCCCAACGTATACCTTTATAACACGATCATCTCCAAGCTCGCCAAGGCGCGCAAGGCAGACTTTGCACTTGAGCTCTTCCAGCAAATGAAGACCAACACGTCACTGCGCCCCTCATCGATCACTTATGGTGCTCTCATTGCTGCATGCGCGAGGGTTGGTGACGCCGTGGCTGCCGAGCAGCTGTTTGGGGAAATGACTAGTCAGCCCAACTTCAAGCCTCGAATTCCGCCCTACAACACGATGATGCAATTGTACGCGCATACAAAGCCGGACAGGGAGAAGGTGTTGTTCTACCTCAACAAGATGACCGAAGCCAATGTTCAGCCTTCGGCGCACACGTACAAGGTCAGCTGTCATGCTTTTCTCCTCTCACTCGGTCTGACAATGTGTCGCAGCTCCTCATTGATGCATACGGAACCATCGAACCCGTTGATGTGGCTGCTATGGAGGCAACCTTTAAGCGTGTCGAGTCGAACCCGCGCATCCGTCTTCAAGGCACCCACTGGGCCGCACTCATCAACGCTTACGGCTGTGTCAAGAAGGACACTGACAAGGCCATCCGTGTTTTCGAATCCATCTCCTCTCACCCATCTTCCCAGCGTGGTCCTAATCCCCTTCCCGACGCCGTCTCCTACGAGTCTCTGATCAACGTGCTCGTGACGCGCAAGCGGATGGATCTCGCACAGCAGTATCTCGCTCGGCTGCAGGAAACGGGCGTACACATGACGGCGTACATTGCGAACCTGTTGATCAAGGGGTATGCTGCCGACGGTGCTATCGAGCGGGCGCGGGCCATCTTTGAGAGCCTGGCAGATCCTGCTAGCGGTGTCGCCGCCCCTGGTAACCACGTCCCCCACGATTCCACTTCCGCTTCTTCTACTCCTCCAAGATCGCCAGACTCGGTCTCGTACAGAGAGGTGAGCTCGTCAACCGTACATGGGTTCATTCCATTTTACTTATCGCGTCCGTCTTCCTAGCCTTCGACATGGGAGGCGATGTTCCGCGCAGAGCTGGGTAACGGCGACCGTGATCGCGCGGTTGCTCTGCTTGAACGGTTGAGACAACGGTAGGTCTACACGCGCTTGAGAGAAGTAGTCTTGTCCTGACCTGACCTCTTTTTTTCCTCAGACATTTCCCAGAAGCGGTATATAACCGGATACGAGGCATCATGCTCGACGACGCGGCCGCACCTTGGGGTAGCCAGTCGCAATCGCAACCCGAGTCCCCGTCATCGTCTTCGTCGTCTTGATTGGGCCTCGCTAGATAGACTTTACACAGCATCTGGTTATTTTATATCAACGTACGACACGCGATCCAAAACGTCATCCACCAAAGCATTCGCACATATCCTCATACATCTAACGCACATCAAAAGAGAAGGAGAAAACGCGCGGCCGAGTTCGGCCTCTGTTCACACCAAAATAAAGTCGGGCAGTGGAACGAACAACAACAAAAGAAGCCATCTAATTCACGATCCATCTAATCAGTTTGTTACTTTTACTTGACTGACTATACCATTCCTCGCTTCACGCCGACACTGTATATTAAAAGACTTTTGCTTTCTGTATCATACCAGTAAACTCCACACCGTACTCAAGACAAATGTCGATGTCATCCTCGTTTCACGCGCAGTAGATGTCGATTGCACGTCCAGATGAAATAAGATATACGTATATGTGTACAGTCCCAACCAACCACAGTTAGATCTCCGAGGTATATGATTTTTTTTTCCTTTCTTTTTTTCGGGGGGGAGGTATCAAAAGCGAGATCAATCCAACCGACCACGCTTGGCGTACCGCTTCTCTGCCTCCCAATCTGCAGACTCGTCCGTGAACATGCTGCGAAGTGCCATAGCGACGACGCCGATGAGCGTGAGGATGACGAGGACGGTCCTGTACGGATGTGCCACGATCAATCGTTCGAGGTAGATGAGCGCGTCGTTCAAATACTGTCGCAAAAAAAAGGAGGGGGGTCCATACGTCAAGGCGCGCAAAAAAGGGGGGGAACGACAACGTACGTTGATAACCCGCTCGAGAACGTTACGCGACTGTTTCGGACGGGCAGTACCCGCAAAGATCGCTTCCAGCGCGGACGCGACGCTCACCGAATTGAACGAGATGGCGTGTCCGGTGCCGTCCTTGTCATAATACACCAGACGCTACAACGCATGCCCCCCCGAAAAGAAACACGTCAGTTTGACAAACGCAACGAGGACAGGAGGTTGCTGACCTCGTGATCGGCCACGACGATCTCGGGCTCCGTCCCCGCCTTGATCCCATACATGTCCTTCATCCACTTGCCCCACTGACCCTCATCCATCCACGTAAACACCACGTCTCGCGTCCCAGCGCCCGCACCCGTGCCGTCCCTCGACGTCCGCCGCGTGCGTAACCGCCACTTTGTCGCAATCTCGTGCAGCTTGTCAGACACGGCGGCGCGTTGGCCCTGGGGCGTGGCGACGATGAGGACGAGGGGTTTGTGCGGGGCGTACATGACCTGTTGGAACACGTCCTTGGAGAGCTCCAACGACGACGGGAAGCGGTTAGTGTGGAGCCACTTGTTGAGTGCGTTGGCATGTTGCGGAGACCAGGTAGGGGATGGGTAAAAGACCGCGACGGGTTCCCGCGCGTTCTTGTCTTTGAACGCGAAGAGTACCGATGGGGTATTTGGACGGACGTCGTATTTGCGGAAGAGCGCCGAGGACGTGGAGACGAAGACGGGCGGGGAACCGAGGAGGATTTGTGAACTCTTGGCGACGTGGTTCTGTTCATCGCCACCGGTTGGTTTTTAGTGGTCGGGAGCGTGCTAAGCTGAGGAGGCACGAGACACTTACTACGAATCGGGGATCGGAGGTGTCGTGCAGTAAGAGGTACAAGACCGCGTTGTCGCGTACGACTTGTTCCAACTCCGGTGCGTCGATCACCTGCATTGTTCTGAAGCGAGGATGAGAGTCGCGCGACGACGACGGCGAGGAAAGAAGCGCACGGATTAGAAGCCTTGTCTGCAAACGAGATTAGTTGGTCGTAGGATCTTCCGCCCGTGTATTCGGTCTTTGCACCGTGGGCGTAGTAGAACATCATGGGGAACCCAGTGACGCCCTGGCTCGTGCAAAGTGCCTTGTACTGTTCACAGTCCACTTCGGCCACGTTGAGCTTGTGTTGCATGCGTCGACCGAGTTGGGCCCACGTAGGCGCCAGTTTCTTGCAGTGCCCACACCTAAAAAGCATGAACGAGACGTGTGACGGAAATAGTATGACGACGTTACCAAGGTGCGAAAAACTTGATGAACGCGGGCCCTTGTGCAAGAAAGCTGTCAAAGGTTTGAACGTCGAGCGAGACGACCGTTCCAGAGGGGTTTGCGTCCGTGCGAGGCGTTTGGACGACAAGACGTTCGGTAGTGGGTGATGGCGTCGGTGTTGGTGTCGGTGTCGGTGTCGGTGTTGGTGTCGGCGCGGCCTCTTGTTCCGTCGACACTGACACTGGCGCTGGCACATCCTCCCCTAAATCCTCCTCCTCCTCCAACACCCCCTGAATTTCCGCATGTGCACCCAAATACTCGACCAGGAGGTCAAACGCCCTATCTGATGCGTACGATTCCACGAACTCGCCGTTGCGGTATAGATTCATTTGTGGGTATCCGGTGACGCCGTTGTTGTTGCACAGATCTTGGAAAGCATCGGTGTGCTGGCACGGATTAAAGCGAATGTGAGGTGGACGTACCGCCGTTGAGAGCGCAGTTGACCTGGGCGAGGTGTATGCCTGGGTCGGGCATGTTCTCGAAGTGGGCGACGACCTCATTCCAGGTCGGCTCAAATTTGCGACAGTGTGCACAATAGGGCGAAAAGTGCTCGACGAACCTGTGCGTCAGTCATTCAGCAGGTATTCGCGTCAAGGAGAAACACGGGCGTACCATACACCCTGTGATGTCGTTTCCTTAAAGTTTTGCGGGGTGAGCACGTTTGACGCTGCGGTTGGGGCAGCCGTTGCGAAGGCGGTCGAGAGGACGACAACGAACGAAAGTAGAGACTGGAACATTTTCATGTTTGCATGAGAGTTTGTGTTGAATGTAGTAACGAAGTTGTGTGGTCATAAACAACGGCTCGTTTCAAGATCAGACGTGTCACTGGTACACTCATGGAGTTGCTCGAGGTCTATCGCTGCCCCGAATTCCTCTATCCCGTCATTTTCGCCGCCAAGTTCAAGCATGTCAAGAATGCGGGCGCTATCCGGGAGCGCATCGTCAAGGCGGCGACGATGGAGGGTCCAGAGGGCGACAAGGAGCGCGATGCGGTCAATTTCTCATTCATCAACGCCAAGCTGGTCAGTGCTTCGCCCCGTCGAACGACCGCACTCATCGATCTTTTCTTCAAGATTACGAGTCCGCTGCATCTCCAGACCGCTGCCGTTCAGGCACTTTTTGCCCAGTCGGAGGAGACCATGCGGACAAAGACGCTCCATTCCGAGATCATCTGGAATCTCAACCCAACCAATAATGTACGTCGCTCTGTGTCCACCCAGGAGACGCACGCGTCATGTGCTCGCTAGATTACGGAGGCGATCAAACGATATGGTGTCTCGGACACCATGACAGATCTCATCGTCATGCATGTCGCTTCGTGGGAGAGAGAAGACGTCCTGGAAAGGATGCGTAACGTTGTCGACGGGGAGTTGGACCTCCTGGCAAATGTTTCTCAGATCACGGACTGGAAGACGGTGATGAAGGCGAGTATCACTCTTTCTGTCGCCTCTCGAACCTACGCTGAACACTATGACGCATCAGCATTACAAGCTAGACCAGGAGCCAACGTTCAAGGATATTACAGGGTGTAGTCCAGAGGAAAGAGCGCTCATTGACAACCTCGTTATAAGCTCTGTCGCAATGAAATCCATCATGGCCTAGCTTCTCTCGCGTGACGCAGTCCTGTCGGTAAACTGATACTATCACTGATAGAGCGGTCCGTTTCAATTGGCATTGCAGGTTCAATTCATTTTTAATGTTGCATCAGTTCCCCGTCCCCTGGTTACATTCAAGGGTTGGTCTCACGCATGCCCAACTCCTGCGCAATAATAAATGAAGAAATCGTCCGGGACAGACCAGCGTGCTGACAGGGGACTCCTCTAGATTTCCAATCGGCCTACGTGTCGAGTTTCACGTTCCCGGTCCAACGCCAAACGATATTGGAATTGTTTTGCCCCCTTTCAAGCTGCCATTCGCATTTACCTTCAGAAGAAACCCCGCGACTACAGCGATTACAATATTGAACGTAAACACTGTCTCGACTATTAGGAGCTGGAAGGCACCAGGTGGAGCAGGTCGATCTTCTCTGTCCCCTTTTTACGTCTCGCCGAAAACTAGGTATGAAAACTGTATTTGACATTCTGGCCGCGACCTAAACTCAGACTGATCTTCTCCCTTTGTTACGGTGTGATTCTTTGGAACGTTCTATCTATGCCTGATCATGGTCGCGGGACTTGCAGGTCCTGAGTCTGCTCATTGTCTGCGGTCGATTCTCAGGACCTAAGGGCTGTGTGGGTGTGCGAGGATGAGGTTGTAACGTTGATATTTGTATCTGATTGTGTGAGATGAATCAAGCTTTTGTTTGGGAAATTTTTCAAAGTGGGGCGCTGACGATTTTGAATATCTGACTTGGACTTGTTCATCCCACTCTGTTTATCTTTTGGTTTCACTTGTCACTCCTTGTATCTCTTTCCCTTTTTTTGTTTCTTTTTTGTGGTTATAGAGCGCGATTATGTCGTCCATTGCACCTGACATGGCCCCCGCTCGCCGTCGTCGTCACTCTGGTTCCACCGCAGACCCAGCGTTAGATCGTGTCAGGTCGTTCAAATCCGAGGACGATACGGTGGGCGAACTTACACCCCCACCCCGCCCAAAGTCAACCCCCGTCGATGAGCGACCGGAGCGACGTCGCAGAGCCAGCTCGGCCTCGGGTTCGGATCGCTCCGAGAAGGAGACCATGCAGATTGATTCAGCGGATATCCCTGCCGAGCACCGCACACACGTCGTTCAACACCATCCAAGCCCAGAACGCCCGACTCGTCCTCTCCCTGCATCCAGATCCCGCAAAATGGCGTCCAACAACCCGTTGCCACGACCTGCGAACCCGACCATGCTGCCCGTACAGGCGCACGTACCCAAGGGTGGCGTGGCATCTTCCCAACGAAGACTCTTTGTTATCTTGGAGCAGGCTTGCTTGGAGGCGTACAGGGTAACCAGTGGTGCAAAAGGAAAAGGCGGCAGAGAGGGCGATGTCAAGTACACCCTCTTGAACTGCGACGACCACCAAGGCATCCTCGCCAAGACTGGCAGGGACATTGCCGATGCTCGTCCCGATATCACTCATCAGGTAGTCCGACTCGTATCTGCACTCTCTCGATCTAACGTCGCCCTCTCCAGTGTCTGTTGACATTGCTCGACTCGCCTCTTAACAAGTCGGGCTTACTCCAGGTATACATTCACACTGCGAAAGGTGTCCTCATCGAGGTCAACCCCCATGTGAGAATACCACGCACCTTCAAACGATTTAGCGGCTTGATGGGTGCGGAATTCTACTCGCCACCTCGTGGTACTCGCTTATTCCTTGTCAGTTCAACTCCTTCACAAACTCTCCATTCGGGGTGTCAATGGTCCCGAAAAGTTGCTTAAAGTGATCAAGGTAGACTGTCATATCGGCGTATAGCATTGTTCCGCGGCTGAAACCGAATCCAGAACCCCGTTACTGATCATCTACCTGTCAACACCATTAAACTGAGCAAGTCTAGGTTGTGTGGCGTCGGCCGATACATCACTGACACATCTCTCTAGCATTATCCGGCGACGCTCAGACCGTCAGGCTGTCAAAATACTTGACCACACTCCCAGAGACGCATTCCATCGCTGTTTTTGTCGGTGCGATGGCTCGTGGTCGGGATGACTTTGCCGATCACGTCGTGGATGAAAAGATCAGTATCAGTGAGTATCCGTTGAGCGCATCGGTTGCATGTGGCAAGGTACGTTAGCTCCATTTCGACTGGCAGGACACCGATGCCCATCTCTCTCTCAAGTTCTGCTGCGCTCTCGAGGAACTCTGGGATATTGTGTAATCTGCCATGCCACCACCTGCCCTCTGACGATCAGCACGCCCTCGAAATGTAATATCGGTCGGTTGCGTTCACGAAAATGTATTCCAGAAAAGCACACGTGTCGGGTCCATTCTTTTCGGTCGCATTTCCTGCATGTTCACTCGTTGCATTTCAACCATGCGTTGGTCAGACGTTTGTACATTTATTCGACGAGCCGCATCGTGTACTAGTAGTAGACGGATAGCCCAAGCCCCATCGCATTAGATTCACGACTCAACTCGTGAATCTGGGCTCTGGATATAATGATGCGAATCAAATTTCTGTATGCAAATTCATGGAGTGGATGCGCTCAAATGCTCTGCTAAGGTCCGAGCTCGCGGCGTCGAGTGACCTATTTGAGTTTCAAATATGCTGTTGCCAACCCCCCTCCACTTCTTCGCTTTACACCAACGACCATGTCCTTTCTAGAACCTGCCAGCGTTAGCCCTCTCCCCGAGGGTATCACCGACCCCAACTACAAGCCTTTGCCAGGTCGGCTGGGCAACCTCACCCCCGGCCAACTACATGCCCTCAACACCCTCAGACAACAACTCGTGGACGAGGGCCATTTCGTACCAGAGAGGATGGACGATACCACACTCCTCAGGTACGTCGTTGGGTCCGTGCACACAGACCCATCCATCCGTACATGGTGCGATGGACGTCGATGGACGCTGCGATGTGTGTGTGCACGCGAGTCCAAAAAAGGGCGGAAAACGACCGACGCTCACCCCCTCTCACCCCCCTTTTTCCCATTTCATAGATTCTTGCGCGCCCGCAAGTTTGACGTCGCCAAGACGAAAGCGATGTTGTTGTCCGCCGAGCAGTGGAGGAAAGATTTGAACGTCGAAGACATTGTAATGTAGGCCACACCCCTTTTTTTTGAAATCGACCCGTTATATCTTTTGGTGGTTCTTAGGAATTTTGAATTCACGGAGAAGAAAGAGGTGGACAAATATTACCCCCAGTACTATCACAAGATGGACAAGGTATGTCGGTCGCCTCCTCCAACATCTCGCGTGTTCATTCACAATTTATGGTCGGCCCCCTACTCCAGGACGGTCGACCCGTCTACATCCAACGGCTCGGCAGGATTGACGTCGGCGCACTCAATGCCATCACGACCCAAGACCGCCAACTCCGGCGCTTCGTCCTCGAATACGAAAAATTCCTCGCCGAGCGTCTCCCCGCCTGCTCCAAAGCCGTCGGCCACCCCGTTGAAACGTCGTGCACCATCATGGATCTCGCCGGCGTTAGCATCACCTCGTTTTACCGCGTCAAGGATTACGTCTTTCAAGCGGCCAGGATCGGTCAGGATCGGTACCCGGAATGTATGGGCAAGTTTTATATCATCAACGCGCCCTGGGCATTTACGAGCGTGTGGTCCATCATCAAGCCTTGGTTGGACGAGGTGACGGTAGCGAAGATTGATATCGTGAGCAGTGCGAGCGTCAGGGAAAAGCTATTGTCACAGATTCCGGCGGAGAATCTACCCATCGAGTTTGGCGGGATGTGTCAGTGCGTCGGTGGCTGTTCGCTGAGCGACGCGGGCCCATGGAATCCCCAGGCACAGGCGAATGGGGTGGCATAGATGCGAGATAGAATTGTCTGATTGCATTTGCGCGGACGGAGGCCCTAGCGGTAATCTACCTATACTCATGCCTAATCGTTCGAGCAACTTCATAAGGACTGGATTCAGTGCTGCTACGGGAGGGGGTGTAAAATCACGTTCGGAGTGTCAGTACAACAGAGATGTGGGGAATACATCAGATGTCTTATATAGATGGACCAACAGAGAACTTTAGACAGATTCGACGGAGTCGGCTTCCTTCATTCTGACCCACAGACCATCCTATGAACACACCCGATGCATTTTAGCGATTCTGGCAAGGACAGCCATGGAAATTAAAAAAACGATCCCCGTACCTGGACATACATGGTCATGTGCGACCTGAGCAGGACCTTCTCCAACGCTTTGCGTCCCTTGGCCTGTGCCCACTCCGCGGGAGGGAGGTGAAGCGTGTCCATGTCCAGCGAGACAGCATCGATCGATTGTAAAAACCGAATGAGGAAGTACGAGACCTCATGATACGCAAACTGAATCCGTTGTCAGCCAGACAGACATACACATGCACACAAAAAGTCACTCAAGTGACGCGGCGAGGATGGATTGGCGTACCTGTTGGCCAGGGCAGATACGAGGACCGGCGTTGAAAGGCAAAAAGATGAACGGGTTCGGCGTCAGGTATTTGTGGAGACGTGCATCGAGGAACCGATCTGGATCAAAGAGGTCCGCTGGGAACAAAGAAAAAAAATCAGATGTGCACGCTGACCACCTCCCCTGCAAGGTGCTCACCATCGGGGCCCCACAGATCTTTCCTGCGGTGCATCAGGAAGACACTGTACAAGATCCTACAAATCGGGGTAAGATATGACGGGGAGAGGGATCAGTTGAGCCCACCTCGTGTTTGCGGGTATATAAATGGGTTTTCCGCCATTTAATGCTGGCCAAATCTGTGCTTCAGTAGACGATCTGATGGCCAATCAGGGAAAGTAGCTGGAATGGGGGGCCTGTATCGCACCTAACATTAAAGGGGCTGCACGGTATCAGAATCAACCATGCCTTCGAAAGAGAAAGAACTTACAGTGGTGGATATAATCGAAGGACCTCTGTGATAGGGGCTCCTTATCAGTACAAAACTCTGCGGGGCGATCACGAGTTGCGTACCATTAATAAACGCCCTCAGATACTTCATGTCCCTCATGTCGTCACGCGTCGGCCGGTTGGAAACACCAACTTTGGCAATGATTTCCTCTCGCAAACGAGCGAGAACATCAGGATGCTGAGACAGCATATAGATGGAAAACGTCAGTGTTGCAGCAGTCTGCGCGTGACGTGGTCACGATGAGATTCACCAGGTCATACCGCAGAATTAACTCACCGTATCCCTGCCAGCGATCATGATATTCATCGTCTCGTCCCTGATAACCATTTGATCTGAGAAGTACATCAATATATCAACCCCCACTCTCGAAAATAAAGATCACGACCTTCGGTGTAATTCACCAGGTGCTCCAATAATGTCTCCCCCTCCTCGACCTCCCCCGTGTTGTCCTTGACGTCAACACCTAGACGTCTTTGTTCGTGTTTCTTCGCGATCGCATCCGCAATTAGAGGGTCAATGAATTCATAGCACACTTTCATGTGCTTCTGGACTTGATCTTGCCAAAACTCAGCGAAGCGCCAGGAAGACCCATAGTTGGTGCGATAGGCTGTGGCGCTTTCTGATTCCATGAACGCGCGGGCGAACCGATTGGCCGGATGATTGAGGATCTTGGGATCTTTGGACAGTGGGGACGAAGGTGGGTAGACGATGCCTGCCGAAAGGGAGCGGACGTCTTTTCCAAACAGAAACTCTGTTGCCGAATCGAGCGTGAAACGCGATACCACGTCTTCAAAATCGACGGGGTATCCTTCGCGCAGGCGAATCTTCATTTGATGGATTGCATCTTCGGAATGTTTTTCAAATATATCAAAGTCGCTGATGCGATCTCTACTAAAGAATGGACGGGTCATTGTGCGATGAAATCTACAGCGTTTGTAAGTGCATGAAAAGACCGAGTCAACGTGCTGTGTGCATACTTCCAGGTGTCGGCTGTACAAGAATGAGTCTATGGATACCATGTCATTTAAAACGATGCCTACCATCAGAGTTAAAAACGCCCGTCCCCAGAAGAGAATTGCATTGGTCACGGAAGAGGGGACCTTTGCAGGTTCATTTAGAGGATCTGCTAGAACTTCCATGTATAGCCCCACCTTTTGCATACGAGGGAAACTGCGTCGCAAGAATCGCCTGGATTTGCGACACATGTTACGTAGCTGAGAGCACGCGATCAGGAGGCGACCCACCTTGACATATTCGGGCTCCGTGGTGAATATCTACACAGATCGCGCAGCTCGTGTCAAATGTCTGCGCAACGACCAAAAGTACTTGCCCTGTGTTCATACAGCAGGTAAAGATCCAGCGTATTCCCAATTTCTTCGCATTCGCTCTCGACATATTCAGCTAAACGTTTTACGGGTCAACACATCCGTGTCGGAGGAACAAAGGCATACATGAACCTACCTACATAACCATCACTGAAGTTCCGTACAAGGGTCGAAAGCTTGTCTAGCGCGCCGGGCCAGCGGTAGTTTATGCTCTGGGGAATAACTGCCCCGTGACGTGCCGCCTGTCTGCGCTCTCTAATATGAGCAAGCAGAACACTTGCCGCAAATGTGGCTGGTAATGCCAAAAGATACGCTGGTACGCGTAGCCGTTGTGGTGCAGGTTGTCCAAGGAGTGCCTCGTAAACTCGGAGGCTGATGTATACCGTTGTTGGTGCGAAGAACAGTCGAGGGACAAGCTGCACCAGCGCTACCAGTCCGGGCGGCAACTGCATCGTCGTGCTGCCACGTATCCGTAGCCTGCTGGGAGGTGATTAAGAAGAGAGAGAGAGAAATTGCTTTCCCATCGTGTCCTGGGACACGGCGGCCGTGCCGTCACCCTGGACAGCATGCGCTTGGTGTGGTCGGCGACGTTCAGGGCTTTTTTGACGACGAGCGAATTGGCTTGCTCGCTGTGTGACATGATACCCAAGTGACCTATTTCTACATTTACATAAGTGTCCACCCAAGCGAGTGGGGATTGCACCTTAGGCGGCTTACATCATGCATTAGTACCGAGGTAGCACTGATCAATCTGCTGATATCCGCGGCGGAAAAATGATTAGACAGTCCGATCTTTCTCAGATACTGAACTCCAAGAGAGCTGATGGCACCCCCCCCCCCCCCCTCGGTCCGGGAAATCCCACTATTTTGTGCCCTCAGGTAACGGGGCACATTTTGAAACAACTCAAGAATTGATACTTATGGTGCCAGCAACTGAATTCTCAGGGCCTGAGAGCCTGCCACTGTCTGTCTCACACTCACTTTGATAATTCAGATAAACTACTACAAATTCTTATGCTTGAGAGAAATACAGGTGGATGGGGCAGCAATACAGTAGATGCAAGATAAGTTGTTGGACTGCACTCGTGAGATCCAGTGATCTGAGCTACCTTACCTCTGCTCTCATACCTAATCATTCAAGCAATTCCATAAGGGCTATGTGATACTAGCACTCATGAGAGGTATGGGTGAAATTTCATTCAGGTACAACAGAGATATGAAGAGTTGTGATTTATAAATGCATGAGCTGCCATATATAGATGGACCAGCAGAGAATGTTAGGTACATTCGACAGGGTCGGCTTCCTTCATCTTGACCCACAGACCATCCTATGAACATACCCGATACATTTCAGCGATCCTGGCAAAGACATGCCATCGGAAGAAAAAAAAAAACGATCACCATACCTGGACATACATGGTCAAGTGTGACCTCAACAGGACCTTCTCCAACGCTTTGCGTCCTTTGGCCTGTGCCCAGTCCGCTGGGGGGAGGTGTTGTACATCCATATCCAGCGACACTGCATCGATCGACTGTAAGAGCCGAATGAGGAAGTAAGATACCTCGTGGTACGCAAACTGGATCCGTTGTCAGCCACACGCATGCACGCACACAAAAAGTCACTCGGGTGGGATCAATTGACGTACCTGCTGCCCAAGGCAGATCCGAGGACCCGCGTTGAAAGGCAAAAAGATGAACGGATTGTGTGTTAGGTACTTGTGGAGACGTGCATCGAGGAACCGATCTGGATCAAAGAGGTCCGCTGGAAACAAGAGCGGTTGTGCACGTGGGTCAAATGGTGCATGCTGGCCGTCTTCTCTGTTGGGTGCTCACCATCGGGGCCCCACAAATCTTTCCTGCGGTGCATCAGGAAGACACAGTATAAACACCTACAAATCGGGGTAAGATTGAACAGGGAGGAGGGTCAGTTGGGCTCACATCGTATTCGGGGGGATAAAAACGGGTTTTCCGCCATTCAATGCTGGCCAAACCTGTGCTTCGGTAGACAACCTGACGGATAATCAGGGCGAGCAGCTGGAATAGGCGGCCTGTATCGCACCTAACATTAAAGGGGCTACACGATATCAAAATCAATCATGCCTTCGAGAGCATAATAACTTACACAGGTGGATATAGGCGAAGAACCTCTGATAGTGGCTCCTTATCAGTACACATCTCTGCGAGGTGGCCACGAGTTGCGTACCATTAATAAACGCCCTCAGATACTTCATGTCCCTCATATTGTCATGTGTCGGCCGGCTAGAGACACCGAGTTTGGCGATGATTTCCTCTCGCAAACGAGCGAGAACATGAGGATGCTGAGAGAGCATATAAACAGCAAACGTCAATGTTGCGGCAGTCTACGTGTGATAACGTGGTCACGACGAATTCACCAGGTCATACTGCGGAATCAACGCACCGTATCCTTGCCAGCGATCATGATATTCATCGTCTCGTCCCTGATAACCACTTGATCTGAGAAGTACATTAATACATCGAGCCCCACTCTCGAAAATAAAGATCACGACCTTCAGTGTAATTCACCAGATGCTCCAATAATGTCTCTCCTTCCTTGAACTCCCCCGTGCTGTCCTTGACGTCAACATTTAGACGCCTCTGTTCGTGTTTCTTCGCGATCGCATCCGCAATCAGAGGGTCAAAGAATTCATAGCACACTTTCATGTGTTTGTGCACCTGATCTTGCCAAACCTTAGCGAAGCGCCAGAAAGACCCATAGTGGGCGCGAGAGGCTGTGGCGATCTGCGCTTCAGTGAAGGCACGGACGAACCGATTGGCCGGATGATCGAGGAATGTGGGATCCTTGGACAGTGGGGACGAAGGTGGGTAGACGATGCCTGCAGAAAGGGAGCGGACGTCTTTTCCAAACAGAAACTCGGTCGCTGAATCGAGCGTGAAACGAGACGCCACGTCTTGAAAGTCGACGGGATATCCTTCACGCAGGCGGATCTTCATTTGATGGATTGCATCTTCGGCATGCCTTTCAAATATGTCAAAGTCGCTGATGCGGTCTCTACTGAAGAACGGGCGGGTCATCGTGCGATGAAACCTAGAAAACATTTGTGAGCACTGATTAAGACCAAGTAAGCGTGCTGTGTGCATACTTCCAGGTATCGGCTGTACAAGTAACGAGTCCATAAGATACTACCCTGTCAGTTAGGATGATGCCTACCATCAGAGTTAAAAACGCCCGTCCCCAAAAGAGAGCTGAATTGGTCACGGAAGATGGGACCTATGCAAGTTCTTTTAGCGTATCTGAGGAGCCACAACTTGGATGTATAGCCTCACCTTTTACAAACGATGGGAATTGCGTCGCAAGAATCGCCTGGATTTGTGACACATGTTACGTAGCTACGAGCAAACGATCAGGAGGCGACCCACCTTGACGTATTCGGGCTCCGTAGTCAATATCTACACAGATCACGCAGCTCGTATCAAACGTCTGTGCAACGACCAAAGAAGAACTTGCCCTGTGTTCGAACAGCAGGCAAATATCCAGCGTATTCCCAATTTCTTCGCATTCGCTCTCGACATATTCAGCTAAATGTTTTACAGGTCAACACATCCGTGTCAGAGGAGTAAAAGACACAAATGAGCCTGCCTAGATAGCCATCACTGAAGTTCCGCACAAGGGCCGAAAGTTTGTCCAGTGCGCCAGGCCAGCGGTAGTTTATGCTCTGGGGAATAACTGCCCCGTGACGTGCCGCCTGTCTGCGCTCTCTAATACGAGCAAGCAGGATACTTGCCACAAATGTGGCTGGTAATGCCAAAAGATACGCTGGTACGCGTAGCCGTTGTGGTGCAGGTTGTCCGAGGAGTGCCTCGTAAACTCGGAGGCTGAGGTATACCGTCGTTGGTACGAAGAACAGTCGAGGGACAAGCCGCACGAGCGCTACCAGTCCGGGCGATAACTGCATCGTCGTGATGGCACTAGGTCCAATAAACTGCCAGGAGGAAAAGGAGAATTTACTGATCTCCAACTGACGTACGGTTGAAATGGCGTCCGCAGTACTTGTTCCAGGAGACTACGGAGTCCGGACATCTCACCTGATTTAATTGAAACCACAAGCCCATTTTTCATATTGGTGCAGAACGCATGGTAAAGGTTGGTAAATTCGGAATGTCCAAACAAGGACCCCGTAACTGCTCATACTGGTATTACTCATCTCATCTGAGTCAGTAAGTGCACATAATATGTGAAGCTCGCGTGAAGGGCCCCCTGCCCAAATGGGCATCTTCACGCCCGCCACTCATCCAGGCTGCCCGCAGCCCGACGCCTTCAATTCACTGACTTGAGCTATTCAAAACTGTGTTGGCCAGTGCATGTAGGAGTACCAGTAATTAGGTACTTCTGGGGTCCGTGTCCGGATATTGCCGACCAATCCGTATAGTAATATCGTCAAGCTGCAGTTTTTGCCGTCGCCGAACGTGCCAGGCCGCATCATCATCACAGGTACCAAACGGAGACCGATTTGTTCCGCTTGACTAAGCGTGATTATTCGTGAGATATCTGTGATTACCGTTTATTAGTACTACCAGCTGTTGAGATTTTACATATGGGCCCATCTTTATAAACATGTTCACGGAATCTGCGGTGCCATCGCAGACTTGGAGATCTACAGCTCGGGTTTGAAGATCTGACGTTCGGTTTTGACGTGTGGCAGTTTCCAGCTCCCTACCCGTCGCCACCTGTCACTTTGTTACAACAGACAAACGTCTCCAACTTGAAGGTCCTTTGCAGCAGAACGGCATCCCTGCGGTTGGCATAGAAATGTACCATACCCTTCATTTCGCAACCTATCCTCGAAGCAGAAATCAGGCTATACTGTGTTCGGTCTGTGCTTCAAGTTGGGTAATACTTCGATGGACCCGCGGAACCCCACTAAAGTGTGGAAGGTGGTCACCAAGGCTAGCGAGTTTCACTGTGGAGACCCTGCAGGTGCGAAAGGCGGTCACCAAGGGTCAACGAATGTCACTGAAGATATATCACGCACTTGTCAATATACAAGCACTCGTTGTGTGGCTGGACATGTCAATCTACAAGGCTGTCGTACATATATAAAAAAGGCACGCAGGTTGCGAGGCTGATGCTGGCGATCCAGCTGGCTGAAGATGATTATGCATATCGATATCGGTCAAGGGTATGATGTGGCCTGTTCGAGGCCCATTATACCGTACGGTTTTCGATAAGATATAATCCGCGGATCTGTTTCACTTGAAACGATGGCAAGTACGCCAGTTCTCGTAACCAACAGTTGCCCGTTTGTCGGCGCGCAGTTACTGTAAATAAAACGTCTCTTGAACCGAGTAATTCGCTGGCGTGGTCATATCGAGGGGTGAATTGCCAGTTGTGGAAGTGACCACCCAAGTCGAAGCGAGTGGAAATGAAATCCCGTCACTTGCGCTCAATACTACGTACTGACATCGATGACATTCAAGGCCCTGTTTGAGCGAGTCCTGACAACAATTGATCTTCGACGGTGAGTAACAAGCCTCATCTCAATAATTAGCGCTTAGACCCAATACCCACGAGAGAACTATGTTATCTTTGCTACTGCCTAGCACATGGACGCCAGTCCAAACTCGGTGTCATGCGGTAGTGACTCTTGAAGCAGCCCGGATGCCAGTCAAATGACAGAAAACACTAGGTCGTTTGATGGGCTGGCATTAGCTGCTTTACGTGGTTCCTCTGTGGGAGGTCTGCCCTGGTCCATTGACACCGCTTCCATCCAAGGTCAATGTGCCTCACCAGGTATGTCGGAAGCGCGTCGCAACGGCGACCGCCTGCATGTTTCACATAGTTCTTGCTCATCATTGGGCAAATTATTATCTTATTCCCCAATACAGACTGGATGGGGGGCCCCGCATAAATAGTCTCCAGGTACTATTCCCTCGTGTACCATCAGCTTTTCTCCCTACGATATGTTGTCTTCTGCCGTTGTCTTCCTCTCAATCTTTGCCGCTGCTGCTCAGGCAGGAAAGAGGGGTCTTACCTGGACTTGGTGTAAGGACGTAGTAAAGATCTCTTTGGCCCATGATTGACCTTTTCCTTCTCCAGACAATGCACCTCTGTGCGATCGTTTCTTGGGTTCTATGTCCCCCATTCTCACTGACTAGCACAGTAACCCTGGAGAGCTCAACAATGGCGACGGTCAAGTAGTCGCCATGTATGTTGTTTCCAATCGAGCAGTTCAATATTACTTATCCCATCCTTACGCCTAGTTATGACTACGAAACATACGCGCCACCCTCGAGCAATGGCAACGGTGGCCTCAGCTTCATCGGCATGCAGCGCTGCACCGACTGCAGTTCCAGTCCTATCGCCGATCTCCCTTCTCGCTGTCAAGACCAAGGCTGGGGGAGTACGTCTCTTCATCAGTTCTCCTGTCATGCGTTATCTCAACGGTCCCATGCAGCCGTATTCACCTTGAACGAACCTGATCTCAACAGCATCACCCCTAGTCAGGCTGCTTCTTGGTACATCACGAACATCAATTCTCTGGTAAGAAATCTGTAGTCATATCGACAGGAGTGGCCGCTGATAGGAACGAAACAGCCTGTCAAGAAGGCTCTTCCCGCCGTCAGTTCGAGCACGAATTCTGGTCAAGGCTTGAATTGGCTCTCCGAAATGATCACCGCCTGTAATGGCAAGTGCACCTACGACTACTGTAATATGGTAGGTGGAATTATGAGTTTGTATACTTGGTTGGTAGCTCATTGATCTGACCTTGGTTGCCGGTAGCACTGGTACGGGTAAGCGACAAGCAACTTATCTACCAAACATCTTGCCTCACGATACACGTCCAGATCCTCGTTTACAGAGTTCCAGAGTTACGTCGAATCCGCGCATACTCAGTTCCCCGTAAGTTGTCGTGATTGATGTTTGCATCCAAGACGTTGACGTACTGATTCCATAAGTGTTGTCAATGGGTCATAACCGAGTTCGCCCTCCAGAACGTCGATGACCAGTAAGTTCAGTTTGTTTCACGCATAGCCAGCCCTCATGTGGTCTCCAAGGACCTCCTTCTTCCAGCAGGCATTCTCCTTCCTTGACGCTGCATCTTACGTGGACCTTTACTTCCCATTCGTGGCCACCTCTCCATCCCTGCTCCAGCAAAACGACCCCTCTGCAGCTGCCTACGTTGGGACGGCATCATGCCTGTACAATGACGACGGATCTCCATCTGCTGTTGGTTTGATGATGTAACGGTAGAATTGTGTTTTGTTGCTTCGTTTTACCGAAAAGCTTGTTTGGAGCTGTGGGGCACGTGCCGCACCTTTCAATGTACAAAGTTCTGACCCTGTCCCCGGAATTCATTCCAGTCCAAGTCACGGTCAGGCTACTCGAAGATATCTTGATCAGAAGTGACCGAAAGAATACAATCGTGACGTATTAGGGAAAAGACACTATCATCGTAGCAAAAACGTGAAGGGCGAGCAGAACAAAAGCAATGACATTCTACTACATGGATGACAAGTCTTCATTGTCTACTGAACCGTCCTAGTTTAGAAGCACTCTGTAGAAATGGGTGCGCCGGTGAGAGATGGAATCACGGGATAGCAAAAGACACTTACTGCGGTGAACGATACCAGGACCAGACTCGTCATACTCCTGCTTGGAGCACCACAAATTCTGGAAGGTACTAAGGGAGGCAAGGATAGAACCACCAATCCAGACCGAGTATTTCCGCTCAGGTGGTGCGACAATCTTGACCTGTACGATGGAATGAGACAACAGTTAATTCAACCTTCCCTCTGAACAACGCACCTTCATGCTCGAGGGTGAGAGTGATGTCAATTCCTTCTGCATCCGGTCCGCAATACCAGGGAACATGGTAGTACCACCAGAAAGGACGACATTGCCATACAGGTCACGGCGGATATCGAGATCACACTTGAAGATCGAGTTGTACCTGAATCAATACGGTCAAGTGGAGAAGCGTTTCAACCTGCGCCAAGAGACTTACGTAGTTTCGTGAATACCAGCAGCCTCAAGACCAAGGAAGGCTGGCTGGAAGAGAGCCTCAGGTGCACGGAACCTAGACAACCAAGGACTGAATGGATATTATTGCCCTCTAACAGATAAAGAACTGACCGTTCGTTGCCGATGGTTATTACTTGACCGTCAGGAAGCTCGTAACTCTTTTCAAGAGCAGAAGATTGAGCAGCCGTCTGGAGTTCCTGCTCGAAGTCGAGGGCCACGTAGCAGAGCTTCTCCTTGATGTCACGGACAATTTCACGTTCAGCGGTCGTCGTGAAGGAATAACCACGTTCGATCAGGTTCTTGATCAAGTAGTCGGTCAAATCACGGCCAGCAAGGTCGAGACGGAGAATGGCGTGAGGAAGAGCAAAGCCCTCGTAAATGGGGACAGTGTGGGTAACACCATCACCAGAGTCCATGACGATACCAGTTGTACGACCCGACGCATACAGCGACAAGACTGCTTGGATGGCGACATAGAATGCAGGGGCGTTGAATGTCTCGAACATGATCTGAGTCATCTTTTCACGGTTAGCTTTGGGGTTAAGGGGAGCCTCCGTGAGGAGGACAGGGTGCTCTTCTGGGGCGACGCGGAGTTCATTGTAGAAAGTGTGGTGCCAGATCTTTTCCATGTCATCCCAGTTCGTTACGATACCGTGCTCAATCGGGTACTTCAAGGTGAGGATACCACGCTTTGACTGAGCTTCGTCTCTGCAAAACGCGGATAAGCAATGTGACAAGTTCGGTGATAAAACATACCCAACATAAGAGTCCTTCTGACCCATACCAACCATCACACCTTGGTGACGGGGACGACCGACAATAGAGCTGTCGATTTGCCATTAGATATTACCAATCGGAAACCCTTGACCACCTACGGGAACACGGCACGGGGGGCATCGTCGCCTGGAAACGAACAAGTCAGACGCGAAGCAAACTGTGGTAGAAGTTGATCGGGGTACCAGCGACTGGAGAAGCAGGTCAGCGGGCATTTTGGCAAAGATTAGAAGCACTTACAGCCAGCCTTGCACATGCCGGAACCATTGTCAATGACCTGAAAAGTGATGATGGATGAGGGCGTTGTCGATACCGATGGAACGGAATGTATAGCGACTCACGAGGGCAGCTACTTCGTCTTCCATTGGAGATTATTCGTGAGGTAGATTGAGTAGAGTGGACGAGAGATGGAGGGAGATGAAGGCTGATCTGTCGGAGTATTTCAGCTTTCAAACCCAGTGCCCGCAGTCCAAAACAAGAGAAAACACAAGTCTCGGCGTTGGCCGTGCTCCCGCTGCGGTGCTACTGCGATGTATGTAAATTTAGGGTACGGTACGTTCGGTCATAATGCATATGGCTGGGACCGCCAAAGAGCGATGCATTTTGGCAGAAAAAGACTCACAAGCACTCACATCGCCCTCAAAATTCTATGCATTAGTATGACCAGTCGTACTCTATGTTTGTATAATATCCACACCATCGCATTGATACCCCTGCGAACGATTAGACGTAACTTACCGACAGCATGCACAGGACTGCCCAGAGATCAGCCCATTTGAATACGCAGCAGTATCAGGCTCCTTTTCTCACTGCGGTGGAGCACAGCCGTATACTACGACGCTTCCTTTACTCAATGATTACACCTGCCATAACCGGCTTGATCGCCAAAGTTGATGTATTTCCTATTAGCATTATTGCCCAGATCCTCGTGTTTCTTGACTCAAAAGTCACCCAAAATCGTTCGAACACAACTAATGTTAGGTCTGTCATTTTACGATGGTATACATGCGAGATAGCGAGTCACCCGTGCGAACCCCACCCAGTCGTTCCCGTCAGCCTCCCCGCGCAGCACTATCGGGTCGCGCGCCGCAGCCTATGACTCTTGGTAACTCCCATTCATCGCCTTGCTTCCAAGTATGCCACCGACGCGGAGCACAGTCGTCGCAGCGCCAACGTCTACGTCGTCCGCCAAGTCACCCACTCATCAAGCTTCCATTCCCGCCATGGTCGCACTGGCACTCTTCCTATCCATGATGGCCGCTCTAGCCATCGGCGTCATCCTCCGCCAACGCAGCGCGATGGCAACCTTGAAATGCAGAGAAAAACTCTCGCAAGACAAGCAACGTCCCGCTCGCGCCGGTTGGTCGTGGCTATCCCCTTTCATGCCCAGGTTGACTGCGGCCAACACGGATAACCCGACCGCAGTGGGTGCGCTACACGCAGCGAGCGTGCTACTGGCCGCGGCGCCCTGCCAAGTATTTTCCCCTCCCATGACGATGCACTTTAGGATCCCTCTCGAGGACAAGACCATCCTCATCCTTGGCGCACCATGGTTCCCTGTCTGTTGCGGAGCGCAGTACTGTGGTGCTCCAGCGGTGAGGACCTCGCCTCCTCTGGGCCAACAACTTTAGCTGCTGGGGTGAACCTGACATTTTTCTTTTTCGCAGATCTGCGACTGTCCAGAAACATGTCGACGATAACAACAGCTGCGATCACACTCTCCCTGATCTCCTCAAGGTCCCTCCGTGTACCAATTCCCCGTCCTATCCAACAGCCACCGATCATCATTCATTCCAAGCCAAGTACCGACGTCCTCGATTTCATCCAATACAAGAGAGATCGCTCAACACCTCCTGAGTAACTTGCTAAGCTGAACACTCTGGCTGCTTAGCATTAAGGAAATACCTCCCATCCTAATGTACAACAACACTACTGGATCAATATCGTACATCCGTGTATCATTCTCCCAAAAAATTCTGTTACCACTCCTGCTCAGGTATCCGTACCAGGCCCCGCCACATCATGTGGGCGATATACACCATGGAAGCCGAAACCAACGACACACTCCATACTCGCTCTGCCCACCTCCCTCAGGCTCTTTGCATCCAACACTAATAAGTAGCTCTTTTCCGCTAAACCATCAAGTACGACGCTCAAAAGCACGCCGTCGTCTTCTGCGGTACCCTCGGGATTGGGGACGAATATCGGCTCACCGGGGTTGTGTCCATGCACGGACCAGTACGTCGGCGTGTGCGTCTCCGTGTCGTACTTGACGATACCATCAAAGAATGTGCTCAAGCCACGGTCGCAGACGCCGTAGATGTACCGCGAGGGCTTGGTGAGGAAGCGGGGATTGATGACGGGAAGGTCGCACGAGTGGTGGTGCTCGGCGGTGTGCACTGTGACAGCTTCGCGAGCCTCTGATGGAGTGTCGATAGTAGTGTTGACGCCGGGTAACCGCCAGCGTCGCAAGAACACGTCACAGCTCCCACTGCACTTTTCGCCTACGTAGTCGAGCGAGCCAGGAGAGGTGGATTTGATGCCGTTGTAATAGAAGCGTTTTAAGACGTCGAGATTCTCGTAGATCGAGAGGTCGGCGATGATGTCTACTTGGGAGGGATCCGAGGGGGAAGGCTCCTCCCAAGCGTTGATGGTGTGGAAACAGAAGAAAGGGTCACATTCGTATGTGGCGACGACACCTTTACCGTGTTTACGGTCGATGACATACCACAAAGCCATGATCGATGAGTCAAATGGAGCAATGGCGTCAAGCAAGTTTTGCTCCCACAGGATCTTTGCGCCTCCCCACGAATACTGACCACTCCAAACACACAGGATGAAGTAGTTCTCCGTGATAAGGGAGGAGTGCAAGTAAGCACCTGGCGCATCTATGATGGTTGCTATGATATCTGTCTTTCCCGTAGCAGCGGACACGCGGAAGATCTTGTATATCTGCTGTATGCCAAGAGCAAGGTTGTAATTAAATATGTCTCCAGTGACCGGGTCTGACTTGGCGTGAGCGGCAGAAAGTTTGCCAGTGAGTTCGGGATGGAGAGCGGTCTGTGTGGCAAGACCCATGGGCTCGAGTGTCTCAGGATCGATTTCGCGCATCTGAGCGGCATCTGTCTTGACCCAGAGAGACTGTATTCCGGACGCATGACCCCCTTTCTTCGTCCCTTGGCTCGTATCAACATCTTTCAGACCAGGCGGATTCACGGAGAGCGTGACACCAACGTTGATCTGATCCTGAGGCGGCTGCGGTTCCGGAATGAATATGCTCATGACCTTCTTGAAGAAGTTGACACAAGGGTCACGCTTCTGGCCAAAGCCGAAACCGGCCAACTTGCCGGTCTTGCGGATGTTCTCAATGAGCGGGTCGACACTTCGGCGAGAGTTGTAGATGACACGTGTGGAATCGTCAGACTGGATGATCTGGAAACGGTGGTTCTGCGAGAAGCCGTCGAACCAGTGGTCAATGGAGAAGGTTTTGCCGTTGTCGGCCGCTACTTGGTAGCCCCCAGGACCTGTTCGGTATAGAGTACCTGAGACATAGCATGGGATGTTCCCGGAGATTTGGAGCTCGACAGGCTCTCTCTCCTCGTGGACGACGTCAAACTAGAGCATAACGCAGTCAGCGACGACGCGTGTCAAGAGGGACAGAACACACCCCAACATCGTTGGGCCAGTTGTTAAACGGCTTGGACATGATGGAGTGAGACAATACGATGGCGGTTCATAAACCCTTTTGCGATCCAGGACTTTATACTGGACAGTCTGTCATCATCATGATCGCCTGGGTTTGAAACCGAGTGGCAGTGTAGTCGCGTGTACCAGCAGCTTAGTGGAGTCAAGGGGCCGAGAGCAGTCCCTCTTACTATCTTCCTCTGCCTACTGAGAGAGGACTCCGGATGAGGATGCTGAATACCAGTGTAGGACTCCGACGCCGATGTTTCGCTCTCTGGCAAGTAAATACAATGTGACTTTCAACGATTGACTGCATAATGTGCTAGTATCCGCAGCAATCATTGGTATAGGCACTCGGTCCCACACTACGATCGCAAGGAAGACCTTTCTTCTTGGTGTGTGCACTTTGAAGCAGACTTTACCTTGCCGGCGAAGTAGATCCCCAGCCAGTACTTCTTCGTCAGTGTTACAGTCCAGCTTGTATTGCGAGCCGAAGTGGCACCTGCTCTCTTGGCAAATTCACCGAAATGTTGCGGCTTCGCTGGCTTCATTGTGATCCTCCGTCCGATCCCATAGATTTATGCCGCGCGTGGTGCGAACAGGCGAGCCTCGAATTCCCGCAGTCGTGACGCTCGCATATTATCTGGATGCCAGGAGTATCGTATATACAATGTTGTAGTCCTCGAGGAAGGTGATCAACGTGCTGGCTTTGACAAGCCTTTCCGTACTAGGCCAAGTCCTTTTTGGAGTACAGAACCGTTGAAATCGCACATACAGAGGAGAAACTCCCTCGACAATGCCTACATTGTGCAACGTCGGGCGATACATAAGTAAAACATATATCCGAGTCACCTTCAACGTAGCGCCATTCTCCACTGTTCATCAATGTCTCAGTGCTAGTCTTCGTCCCCGTTTGTACTCACATTCCTCCTTCAAACTTAATCCGTATTATCTCTGAACGGTTCGAGTCGATTCGATTCCGATCCGTTCGTGCCCCCCTCCATGATTTGATCCTGTCCTGGTGCGGCGTCCACAAATGCGATTACAGACAGGTGCATTGTGAGTGACAATGGCTTGCGACAACATGCCAAATCCAGTGTCAACCTCCTGCCTGCCGCGATTGAGGTCACGGTCATACAGCTCTCGCACGCTGATGATGAACCGAGGCATCATGGGGCACAGCGTTATGCCGGAAAACATGGTCAAGAGGAACCAAGCGTTGTTTCCTGTGGTTTTGACTAGATACGAAATATTCAAAAACATGTTCCTAGCAGTCCAGAAGAAAATAACCGAGTGGTTGGTTTGTTCGAGAGCAAAATGGGTGGGAACTGAACGTGACGGTGATAAATGGAAACGAGGGGGGTGGGGGGGACCGAGACGTACACAAGGAAATAAACGATGCCATCTTTCACGCGCACGAGTCGTTCCATGTACTGGTTAGGCTGCCCCTGCTTTGTCGCTTTGTACATGTCAACTGACTGCTCCAATGTTTGAGGTAGCACCGAGAACAAAACGTAGGATTCTTTCATACACGTCAAGCATGAATGGGGTATTGCTCCATGAGATAGTGCAAACGGAGAAATCCATCACTTGGACAACTGCGACTGGGGAGAAGGGTGGCAGGAGATGAAGGGCAACCTGGGTGAGATTGGAGTAAAGTTTGTCTGGGACACACCTGAGAAACATGTACCAGTATTGTAGACCGCTGTAAAAACAAAGGAAATGATGACCTGTGGCACATACTGTATCTCTCTCGAAAAGGTGAGGACTGCAGTGTTGGTTGCGATTATAATTTTGGAATGAAAAAAATAATAATTAGTGTGCACATGAGCATCACTCACAATAATCATATACGGCAGCAGTAACAACAACAACTGTCCTGGTCTGTAAGATTAATTATTGAGAAAAATGAGTGACCATAGATAATTGTTATTCTGTAGTAGGACCCAGTGTATTACATATTTGCTTCAACACTGGTCTGTGAATTGAATTCGAAGTTCGGCTGAACAAACATGTGACACAGTCACACAAACCTGATGGGGTTGGTCCAGGTGATGCGGAAGGTCGTGCGAGAGGGTGTCTTTGCGGTACTTATAGACTCGAAGGATCAGATCGATCATGACCGGCAACGACGAATTTGATGACGAGAATCAGCAGTGCCTCCCCGCCACTACGCACAGCGTACCTCAACGGGGGAGCTGCGGAGGTGATGCGGAGAACCCGGTGCCACAATCAGTGGTCTCAGCGGTGATCGTCAACGAGTTTGTCGTGGCGTTGAGGGGCCAAGTGGATGTTTGCACACCTGTGAGTTATTCTTGAGGGCCAGACAGACTGGAAGCAAGAGGACATTGTGCGGTAGTCTGGGTGAGGAGTCTCAAAGCCTTGGGAAGGACCTCTCCGCAGCGGTCACTTTCAATTGTCTGGTTACCGAGGAACGGAACGTACACCACGATCACATTCATCAAATGCTCACTCCATATGCATCACCACAGCCCTCTTCTGCCGTACAGACTGCACAATAATTTCGCGTTATGTATCGGCACCTGGTACGGTCTGGTCACCAGACTAAGAGCGAGTCGCACCACTAAGGTCGTAGACAGCGCAGGGATTGTCGAGAGGATTGTAGGGACGACTGGGGAGGCGGTCGCGTAGTTGGCAGAGGTGTGTACGAGTACTCGCCGACGGTCGGCGGTGTTGGTCAGGTTGAAGGTGTTAAATAAAGTCAAGGCGGGGGCAAGGGATCTGGCTGAGGGACTCGGCAGCTTAGTCATGCCAAGGGACCTCTTAATATCTTCCGCTGACTCGAGGGGCCAGCGCTCGCACTCCGTTTTATTCTGGATGAGTCGTCGTGTTTATCGGCTTGTTATTATGCAATGGGCCGGATGGAAGACCTTCCCTCGGATCTACCTGAACATCTACGAGTGTTGCAACGAGTTGGCAGAGTGGCTGGCGGTTTGGTATCATCCGCCTGGTCAGCCGCTGCGAGCAGATCAGTCCGCTATCCACTGTAGGTCAGCCTCTCAACTCGGTCCCTACTTAAACTCAAGACTTGGTTGGTATGTTGCTTCCTTCTACCTCGCTCTCGGCCTCTGTCGCTTTCTATCGTTTTCTTCCACCATCGACGTCCAACTCATCGATGGCTCCTCAGACTACCCTAGTCGTTCCTACCCCGACCGCACAGTCTTCTGTCCTCCCGCCGTCTACAACCGCGAATGACAGTCACAAGCCCTTCATCCCCGTGACGCTCTTGATCTTTCTCGGTCTCTGCCTTGCATATACACTCTCCTACGTCCTCTATCGCATCATCATGTCACGTAGGCGTGAGTCGGAAGGGGACATTCCAGACTCCCCCGACCGCGGCGTGTCTCAGTTTATGAGTACGTCCCCTTTCGTTCGCGTCCAGCAGATCGGAGTGATAGTGGCTCTGTTCTTAGACGGCGCACGTCTCACACTCAACCTTGGCCACAATCAGAAGTCTACGCCTGTAACTCTGAGCGAGTCACCCGAC
Source organism: Boletus pseudopeckii (assembly GCA_038092915.1). NCBI lineage: Eukaryota > Fungi > Basidiomycota > Agaricomycetes > Boletales > Boletaceae > Boletus > Boletus pseudopeckii. The sequence goes on from JBBPRH010000037.1 coordinate 85,904, forward strand.
GTGTGTCCTACGCTTGTTAGCAATTGATGACTTACTCTCTTCATCTAATCATCAGATGCTCGACGAAGATAAGCTTCTCGCGGATCCCTCACACCCCGCTCACCCAGAGATCCCGATGGCTAGCCCGGCAGACTCTGCTTCCACCCCGTTCATAAGCTTGACGCCATCATTCACCATGCACCCCAATCAAGTGTTAGGTGAAACACAGTTTCAAGAGAAAGGTGGTCCAACCGAACCTCAAGCGTCAGTCCCAGCCTCATCCCCGGCCCAACAACCCTTTTCCCAGCGCGTCGCAGACGAAGTCAAGCTTCTCTCGACGGACAGGGCGGAAGCCATCGTACTGGATCCGAAGCTCGCGCCCGTCCAGGTTCCTCTCCGTCCCCTATCGATGGTCCCGAGTCCGTCACGCAAAAAACGGATGACCCTCTTTGGACTCGGTTTGAAACATGCGCGTGGTCACGGTGGGGATCGAGAAACAGATTCGGAAACCCAGTGATGTGTTGATTGCACCACGGCCAAGTCCTGCCGTTTTACCCATCCTGTTGGCGTCTTGGACCTGATACCGACGTCGAGCGCTTCGATTCACACACACATTCTTTTTTGATTTTGGTTTGCCTTGCCAGTGTGCATGTCACCGTGCATGTCATATACTGTTAGTTCCATGTTTTCAGCCCGTTTGCCCTTTGGCAAGACAGAGTATACTACGACACCCCAAGAGATGCGCAAACGGGTTTGGAATGACCCCCTCGAGTCGAGTGAGGTCCACATGGCAGTCAGCCTCCGATGTCGTCAAGTGAAGTCAAGGTAGCCACTGAGACATCCCACATGAGTGTCGCTGTCTCTTCGTCGTGATGTTTCGTTCCTTGTTCCGTTTCCATTCCCACTCCTGGGACTGTGTTTATAGATCGACCCATCCAACCTTTCGAGGCCATCGACCCGTACACTACACCTCTATAAATCATGCCATACAACTGGTGTCAGGAGTGATATAGACATTCCCTAGGATGACTTAGGTCGTTTTGCACACCAAATGACAACGAAGAAAAATCTCTGCGAGACGTACGTATCAGTAACCAGCCTATCTGTACAGCTCGACAACAAAATATGATGGTATCAGTAACCACTGTTCATACACAATACATGTACATGTATGTCCCTGGGAATTGGGGGTCCCTTGAGTCCCTTTGCTCGCTCACTTGCGTGTAGAGTATCTCGACGGCCGCATCTCCGACTTGGACCGTGCAATTCGGCCGTCGGTCACATCGCTCTTTCGAACGACCTCCCACGAATCGTCCTCTATCAGTCTCCTCTTCTCATCCGTGAGAGACCCGCTGCGCGAGACACCGCCCGCGGGTCTCCTCATCGTCGTACGGCGTCTGACGACCTCGACGACGCCCTGTACCTTGGGTATCGCTGCCTGAACGAGTTTCTCGCTCGAGGACACGACACTCGTTGGGGACTCCGCACCCGACTCCGCAGCGGTGATATAATCCGATGGGAGGATATCGCCAAACGTCGTGGCCGGCTTTTCGGACCACTGTCTCAGCGCTGGGTCAGGAAACTCTGTGAGATGCATAAACGGTGTCGGAGAGTCCATTTAGCGGCCGACGAGTGATGAGTTAGAAGGTGGTACGTGCCTGTGATGGTGACATTGCGGCGGTGCGGAAGGGGTGCAGCGACGGGTTTGAGAACGCCGTATTCTTCGCCAGGTGCGCTCTGGTAGAGTTGGCCAGAGCGATCGCGGAAGGTGTAACGCTGCGTATCCGCGTCATAGGCAATTCTTCGCATCCCTTCCGGGAGACGGTATACGTCCTGTCGCAATTCGGCGTTAAGACGCATGTCATAGGAAACCGCCTCGAGTACGTACCTCGTTGAATTGAGAAAAACGACCCTTGTTCATGGTTATAATTGCAGATGGTGGTGGTTAGAAATAAAGAAGCGCAATCGACATGTGCGCAGAGTGGAGTGACAGTCGATAGGGGCACAGCAACAAGACTGGGGATTATTAAGCGTAGTCATCTCATCTTATGTAAATAGATAAATAAAATAGGGTTACTCCGTGATCCGTATATTATGACGCCGCGGTTCCGACAACTTCCGAGAAGGGTACAGTACTACAGTATGAGGCATGTGGGTCTGTTGGCAACTCTGTAACATATCGTAGCAACAGCTTCGACCCCATGATTTGCCATCATCAGGTTTGACTAAGAAATCGCACTTCAAGATCAAACAGATGTTTTGTTCGGTATCCTTGTTGCAATGTTGTCATACCTACTAGATTGATGCAACTTTCTCCCCCAGCCCCGTTACCCGTTACATACATACCAATAAGATTGTTCCAATCTATGCGAGGCACAGGAACTATGACTTAGGTACCGCGCAACGGTGAAGTCTATGATGCCATCATGTCTTTCTGATTCATTGACAGGAATGTACTAGGAAAGGCAGGGGTTCCAAGAAAGATACGTACGTCACAGCCTACAACTTCCCGGAGTTAAGTTAGAAGAAAGGGAATACACGAAACACGGTTCTACTAGTACATCAAATTACCGACAGTAGATGGAGATCCGTCGTCATTGTACAGGCATGACCCTGTCCCAACGGTGGTTACTGCAGCGGAGTCGTATTCATCGAGCAGGGATGGAGAGGTGGCCACGAATGGGAAGTAGAGTGTCACGTAAGATGCACTGTCAAGGAAGGGGAATGCCTGCTGGAAGAAGGTGACCCTTGGAGACCGTGTCAGGGATCGCTGTGCACGAAACAGATACACTTACTGGTCTGCCTGACCACCAGAGGGGTTCTGGAGGGCGAACTCGGTTACGACCAATTGATAATTCTTATGGAAGCAGTACGTCAACGTCTTGGATGCAAACATCAATCACGACAGCTTACGGGGAACTGAGAATGCGCGGATTCGACGTAACTCTGGAACTCTGCGAACGAAGATCTGGACGTGTATCGTGAGGCAAGATGTTTAGTAGATAAGTAGCTTGTCGCTTACCCGTACCAGTGCTACCGGCAACCAAGACCAGATCAATGAACTACCAACCAAAGAACTCAAAATTCCACCTACCAGATTAATGTAGTCGAAGTAGCACTGGCCAGCACAGGCGGTGATCATTTCGGAGAGCCAACTCAAGCCTTGGCCAGATGTCGTGCTCGAAGTGACGGCAGGAAGAGCCTTCTTGATGGTCTGTTTCGTTCCTATCAGCGCAACTCCCCGTCGATATGAAGGTTCCTACCAGAGGATTGATGTATTGGATGTACCAAGAAGCAGCCTGACTAGCAGTAATGCCGTTGATATCAGGTTCGTTCAAGGTGAATACGGCTACATGTGACCGTTGAGATAACACATGACAGGAGAACCGATGAAGAGACATACTCGCCCAGCCTTGGGCTTGCCAGCGAGAATAAAGATCGGCGATAGGACTGGAACTGCAGTCGGTGCAGCGCTGCATGCCGATGAAGCCGAGGCCACCGTTGCCATTGGTCGAGGGTGGCGCGTATGTTTCGTAGTCATAACTAGGGGTAAGGATGGGATAAGTAATATTGAGCCGTTTGATTGGAAACAACATACATGGCGACTACTTGACCGTCGCCATTGTTGAACACTCCAGGGTCACTGTGCTAGTCAGTGAGAATGAGGGTCATATAGCCCAAGAAACGATCGCACAGAGGTGAATTGACTAAAGAAGGAAAAGGTCAATCACGAGCCGGAGAGACGTGTGCTGCGTCCTTACACCAAGGCCAACAAAGACCCCTCTTTCCTGCCTGAGCAGCAGCAGCAAATAATGAGAGGAAGACAAGAGCAGAAGACAACATATCGGAGGGAGAAAAGCTGATGGTACATGAGGGAATACTCGGAGCATATTTATGCGGGGGCCCCATTCTAGCCTAGGCCGTATTGGTCCGCATCCCCGCTTTCAGTCTGGAATCCGATGGAAGTTGGAACGGCAGTGATGCAAAAGACCTTGACCGCGTGGTTCATGTGTTGGTCATAGGATACACCGTTTCCCCACGATGGCATAGGATCAACCTAACCGACGAGCAAGAACCCATCACTGAGGCTGTGTGTAGAGGGTCGCCATTAACGGTGATTCCGACATACCTGGCGAGGAACATTGAGTTTGTATGGAAGCGGTGGCGATGGATCACAACGGATTCCTTATGGAGGAGCTACCTGAAGTAGCTAATCCAGCTACGGAGGCTCTGTCCATCAAACGACAGCTGATAGGATTACCGCCCGGCACCGAGTTTGGACTAGTGCCCATGTGCTAGCCAGTGGTAAATATAACATAGTTCACCAGTTGAGAGCCGGACGTAATAAAACCTGTGAATTTAAGTTTCGAACTCTCGAGCTGGCACTTGTAAATTTACCGGGAGGGTCCAAATTTAAGTAAAGATCCGAGGAGGTTCAACTGGTGTAAGTCAGGACTCGGACTTTGCTCAAGGTTCGACGGGACTACGGTAGGGTTAGGGTTCAACACACTCAGGTTAGGGTTAATGTGCGAGACGCGTCATCCAAGTGACAAGTCAACGACCAGCACAACTTAGCACTGAACGTCGACGAGGCCCCCAAAATGCCTCTCGAAGCGACGATGATGGTCATCGACAACTCAGAGTACATGAGAAATGGCGACTACACGCCGTCGAGATTCGATGCCCAGTCCGACGCCGTCAACACCATCTTCCAGACAAAGATCGACTCCAACCCAGAGAACACCGTCGGCCTCATGACCATGGCTCACAAAGGGTACGTAAGTGTTCGCCTCTCATCGTACACGGTGTACTCATCTCGTTCCCGTCCAGCCCAGAGGTCCTCGTGACCCATTCCAAAGACGTGGGTCAGATCCTCAAAGCGATCCATACTGCCGCTTCCAAGATCGGTGGGTCGATAGACATACCCACCGCAATCAACATTGCCCAGCTCGCACTTAAACACCGCGAAAACAAGAACCTCCGGCAGCGCATAATCGTCTTCGTTGGATCCCCGCTGCAGGGTACAGGTGCAGACGAGCGGGAGATGATCAAGCTCGCGAAAAAACTAAAGAAGAACAACGTGGCCGTCGACTTTATCTCTTTTGGGGATGGTATCGAGGAGGGCGAGTCTAGCGTGCTCAAGTCGTTCGTCGACAATGCTACCAGCGGCGATAACTCGTAAGTGCCGCCTACGCTGATCAGACCAACGAGTCTCTAACACGGCATCCGGCATAGACATTTGGTGTCTGTGCCCCCAGGCCCACATCTACTTTCAGATTTCATATTGTCCTCACCCGTTTTGTCGGAGGATCGCGGAATACCACCAGAGGCTTTGGCTGGTGCAGCCGGTCCATCCGGTTCTGGTGGCGCAAACAACTTTGAGTTTGGCGTTGATCCTAGTCTGGATCCTGAGCTTGCCATGGTAAAGTTATTGTGCTACGGGCACATGTATTCAGATCTGATCATGTTCGTAGGCATTACGTATGTCAATGGAGGAAGAGCAAGCGCGTCAAGCTGCCGAAGAACAAGCGCGCCAAGCAGCGACAAATGCTGCCACCTCTTCCGAGCACGCCGACGACGCTGCAGACGTTGACGCGGATGAGGAAGCTTTGCTACAACATGCGATAGCCATGTCCGAGGGTCGGGACGTTGACATGGGAGAGGAACAAGGTGACGATGATGAGATGGATGAGGAAGAGGCGATTGCTCAAGCTATTGAGATGAGTATGAAACAAGATCAAGGAGAACAGAAGAAACAGTAGCAGGTCGTGGTTCTTTACCCAGTGCTGGTGATTCAGATGACTACTGTACTTTCACCAGTATATATTTTCCTTTGACTACGAACTTACATTGGAAAGACGACTTGCTGATTCGGATCCACAATCCTCCCAAGCGCACCAATAGATCAAAGCAACAGTGTCTGCGGTGTACATTTATGCTACGGGCATCGTTCCTGCCTGTGTTGTGGCATCACCTGTTCGCCCAACTCGGTAATGTAAAGTATCGAGCGTCAACACGTTCTCAAACAAGTGTACCTCTTTATCACATTGTCTAAGATTGAAGAAAATCCGGGAAGCAAGGACGCTATGGATCGCCACCTGAGCGCTGTTACAGAACAACACATGGTGAGAAACCGCGAGTGTCTAGGACATGAAAAAAAAAAATACGAACGTATCCAGTGCAGGAATATACTCAACCTGTTGCAGGAGACATGCTCAATGCTGGGCCAGTAGACATGGTATTTTCACACTCACCGGTGCAGCAAGCTGCACAGTCATATTACTCCCGGACAACACTAATTTATGTGTTCCGATCAAAGAAACTTCACCACGAGAAAGGGGATCACTCACTGATAACACACCACATATACATGATCCCGTCCCAATATAGTGTATTCAGTGTTCTACTGCGAACGTCGCGGTATGTTCGGAACTTCCTCCAGGTGTTCATGCTTTGGAGGACTGAAAGAAAATGAGATCTGCTGCGACAGAGAGCCTTGGCAAGAACGCACCGATCTCGTACACCATCAATAAAGCATATTGAAGTGCGACACTTCTCGACGATCGATAAGCACACACGGATGGATAGAATTCTGTCCCGGTAGCCTTTAGTGATTTGTCATATGAATTGACGGGACTGACCATAGAATGAGGCGGAGTCCCCAGGTAAAGAGATGTTGACTAGTAGCGATAACACCTCGGCACCTGCAATGAATCCCTGGATATGTACACAAGTCATCGACTAGACTCCACTGATGCGGATATGAATCGGAACGAGACTCACCCCCGCCAGCAACAATAGAAATATAAGTATCCTCTTGCTGCGACCCCATAAAGCGTATGTGCGCAGGATCAAAATTCCCTCCGCAAAGATGATGCTAGCAGTGTACATGGCTAAGAGAACTTTAGCAAGTGTGTAAAATGCGCCAAAACATGACTATACCATCTAAAGCGAGGGTAAAGCTTCCACACTGAAAACAAGGCTCGAGATGATCCGCTGGTAAGTCCAATGGAAAAACTTGCCTTTTCCGTGACCAGATCGTCTGAGCGACAACAATATCTTCAGATGCCCGATAGAGACACGAAAATGAAACGGACCATAACAAGTTAGTGAGGAAGAAATAAACGGGAGGTATCTTGATACTGTGAACACAATGCGCGTAACCTCCCACTTCGTACCCCATACGTGTTCCACCTGATTCCGCCATTGAGAATCGTCGAATGCACAGATGGAAAAGAAGAACCTCGACAGAAAATGTTAAAAAGTAATCGAGTGCCTGGGCGGGGTAAGTGTTAGACCCAGTCATCGCTCCAACAGCATCGCGCGTACGAAAGCAGCCAACGCAGCGACTACAGATAAGACAGATCAGTACGGTGGGACTCGTCAGGGCTAAACCAGCCAGGCGTACCATTAAGGAACTGTGGCGAACAGACGTCCGTAAGTTCATATCCTTTGGTTTGTCAAGCATGGAGGTGTGCACACCTTGCTAAACTGGAGACGGAACAGCTCAGTTAAGATGTCATCTGATGCATACTCGGAGGGCATCGCTCGGGCGCTGAGGGCCAGGCGGAACCGATCGGGTAGGCTTTGACGAAGGCGCCATGAGATTTATAATGAACGAGAAGCACCAATGGAAATACAGCGGACGTTTAACCGAATGAGGTCGGCTACCGGGCCAGAGTTGCAGACCAGCCATCTACTAGAAAACGAGCCGAGCAAAATGCTACATTATGCACTTCATATATAGGTTAAGCTGGACAGCTCACCCGTAGTATGCTGTAAAATTCCCTTTTTTGCTAGCCGTCCTCCAATCACAGCGCTCAAAAGTCTGCGGTAGTAGTAGAGTCGTCAAGCGATAACGTTACAGTCTTGTAGATGCGGCAGGTGCGCTTGTTGCAAACAACTTCTTTATGTAAAGCTGCAGCCTCAAGTGCAACACCCGCTAGTGGCGAACGGGGTTGTGAAACACTAGCAAAGTCCATCAGATAGCCAGCAAACCGTCACGGGTCGCTAGGTTATACCTTTTAACATCCAGTCGGAAATAGGGATTCAGCGGTCGCCCTGGGGTGTCCGCCTTAGTGTGTTATGTAGCTGAGCTAGTAGCTCTGTCAATCGCTACGTAACAATAAACACTTGTCCAAAAAAAAAAAAAAAGAGGAAGTAGGGATTCTCCACCCAGGATGAGTGCGTGCGCCGAACCAAGTCGGAGGCCTTCATAACATGTACATCCATTGGCGAGTTCAGCGACGAAAAACGTTTGAATCGATCTGGCTGCATGGTTGTGCATACTAAGTTACTCTGAGGGGCCGTCATGGGCCCCATGTGACTCTATTAGTACCATTGAAGAGGTACTTGATCGGTCACGGTGCGCATGTTACTTTTGCTCCTGACATCGGCGTGGGGTGGCCCACTGGTTCCCGCTAATCAACCTCTGTCTCGCGCGTACCATCGAGTTTTGCAGCAACCAAGATTTCGCGTTCAAAACCACGAAGCATTCGACGGAGGATTCATATTGCCAGGTCTACGAGTCATATCGAGGTCAAAGTTGCGGCTGGGAGGCTCAACCACTTGGAATTTCGGGTTGGGTCATCCACGTCGTCATCCTCGTGTAAATCCGATACCAGCCGCCTCCTTTCCTGGTAATTATAATCTCGACGTGCTTGCAGCCGCACCACAAATGGATCCACTCCATCCTGGTTTCAATTCCCCTTTGCGAGAGGCTGACAATGTTCCCTTCCTCCATGTCAGCCCAAACCGCGGCCAACATGCGAGGGCTATATAAACGACCCTCCCTTCGACCTCTGTCCCCCAGCTCAGTTGCCATTGAACGATCATGTCTCCAGTTCCGTCTGTCGCTACTGCTCTTGTGCTCTCACCCACCGCTCGTTCCGTTGCTCTTGACCCAGACTCAGCTGGGCAGTCTACTTCGGTAATGTCGCAGCATCTCCTCGGGACAGGTGGCCTGTTGTTCGCCGTAGTCGCCATTTTCTCGGTTGCGGGCTACTTCTACCATGGACGAGGGGAAGGTAACAGTGCTCGGACGAGCAGCACCTGGGCCTCCCTGAGCGGTTTCTTGTCATCTATGCGTCATCGCGGTTCGGCTACGACCTCCACGGCAGCTAATGCAACTGACTGGCCTGTTGATCTGGAGGTCGGTCCTGAGGTGAGCTGGAGATGTGCATGCTCCTCATTCGAGCTGACACGTCCTCAGCACCACGTCAGTATGGTCTATGCGAGGTTCTTCCATCCGACATTCTGGAATGTAAGTAGACTGAATTTCGCATCATAGATGTTTTTTCTAATAGTTGTACACAGCTCGTGGAGTGTCATCCTGCGACGTCTTCCACCCCGGCAATCTATGTGGAAGACGAAACGAATGTGATTCCAGTTTCGGACCCGATAGCGCCCGGCATAAATTCGTTTTTGGACATGGACGACGACGGCGATGACAACGGCGACAGCCCCCAGCGTGCATCTCAGGAACCGGAGCGAGGTGCGAGGCCCAGAGTCGAAGAGTTTCCGCCCTACGACACGAGCTCGCCGATTAAGGTCAATTTCACCAGCAAGGTCATCGGTACGACGGTTCGTCCGGGCGCATTCCTTTCCGTTCCGGGAGGACTTGAAGATGATTCAGCTGAGAGCTTGTCATCCGATTCCGAGCTGGATTTCTCCTGTTCAGCTTACGATGGGATTTCGATGTCGCCGCCAAGATCATCCTCCAGTACTCGACGACACGGCATGGCTGACATGGGACACCTTGTCCAGAGTCTCAAGGATACGATTCCGGAAGAGGGTTTTAACTTGGTACCCACGATCTCTTGCCGAACTGGATTGCTCGATGTCTCGATGTTCTTAGAGACGGATCCAGCCCTGTCTTGCAGACCCTTGGAACAGGTAGACCCCGTGGACGATGAGCCGACTACTTCAAACTGCGATATCGGTGTCCACGATAACCGCAGCGACTCGCGAAGCAGTTGGAGCAATGCCGACTCCCTTGCAGCACCTCACGAGGGTGTAGACCTAATGCGGAGGCTCCTTGCGGAACTTCGGGACCCCAGCTTGGACAGCAGTCCTCGGGCCCTCTCCGAGGACGGCGACACCGAGTATTCCGACGATGACGATGACGAGGCAGCAGTTCCGCCCCTCACACCTACGTGGCATCTTCACAGTGTGAGGCGAAACTCGCTTGAGTCGACTTCTTCCACTCCTACGACCGGTGACGATGTGTCTGAGGAGGGACCGATCTATCCCTTGACTCCGCCTCCGAAGCCTGCTCTGGCCAGCATTGCCGATGTCCACAAGGCTCGAATGGCGCCACCTGTCACACCTTGGTTTAAGAAGGAAGTGCAAGTCATGTCGCCCGTGTCTTCGGAGTCGCCTCCTTCGTTACCAACCAAGGCGTACGTCCGCACTCGCAGGGATACCCGTTTGCTGCTGTATGGACCGCGGTTACCTCTGGTGACCTTACCTCGTCTCTGAGGTACCCGGATCGTCATTATACCCCATCATCTCCATATTCCAACTATTGTCACTCGTTTACATTTTGGTTTCCAGGCCAATTCCAACTATCGTCTCTCGTTTGTTAGGTTTCTGGTACGCCTCCCCCCTTCTTTTTCTAACGACCGTTCTGACGTGGTATCAAATGTCGTCAGCAGTAGCCCCGTCCTTGCACAGTCCCGTTTGCACTTGGTCTCTGTTACTTCATATGGTACGCCTAGCACCCGGTTCCTGCTGATTATTTAACGCAATTTACGCAATCAGGTTTCTTGTGGTACGATTGCCACTCATCAGATTCGGCATGTCTCGTGATCCGGATTAAGTGTGGAATTGGTTTTTGTTGCTTCATATGGTACGCCCTGATATTCCTCTCCTGACCCTTCAACACAAGCTCAACCTTTACACTCAGATTTCTTGTGGTTCGATCCCAAACGATCGTCACCCTTTGCATTTGGCCTGTCTCGTTTGCATCAGGTATGGAGTGTTCTCGTTACCCTTGATGTTCGCCGGCGTATTGAACGATTTCGTTTAGTTTCGTGCCAACTATTGTTACCCATTTGGATTCGGTATGTAAATCCTAGTTCCCTCCTGATTACACTTCTGACGTCGTTCTCATAGCGGAATCGGTATTGTCTCGGTCAGAAATTTCACGACAAAGCTATCGGACGACACGTGTGGACTCAACAATATTCCTTCGACGACACTTGCGCACACGTTCAAACAGACGACACTGCAAACTAGCTCACCCTGATCCGAACTTGGCACTGCTCAGCCATTTGTTACCCTATCTCAATTTCTCCCCGGATGCGACTTGCGGTTTAACGCCCATTTCGATGTGGTTGGATACCCCATTTCGCGTCCGTTGACCCCCTTCCTCTTCCCGAAGTGCTCGAGCAGTGTGCGTTCGTCTTCCGAGCTTGGATCTCGGCCTCGTGCATGTCAACTTTGCTGTCAGTCACCCACCTTCAGCCTTTGGACTCGAAACTCGAAACGTCCGCCGCTCTCCCCTTCCCGTCAAATGAAGGATATGCCTGGCGACATCTAGCCAATTCGCGGTGGTCCTATTACCGTGGTACGTTTTGGCTGGACTTTTTTTTTTGAGGTACGAGCACTGGCGTGGCAAGTTGACATGTGACACGAGCTCAGCTTTGCAGTGGTATGGTCTGTTTACGCGTGCAGCCATCTGTCGTCCGCGTGTCTTTCCATAGTTGTTGTCGTACCAAAACCCAGAAAAAAAATACAAAATTTATAAAACCCAACGAGCATCGGAATGTGGTCCTGGAAATTTCAGGTGAGAACGATAAGACGCTCAGGACGGTGAGGATAATATGATGAAGGGAGGACCAGAACCTGAGACGCTGGAACTAGAGCGGGAGGCTAGAGAGGTCAGCCCTCAACCCTCCGTGAACCACCTTTCACGCCAGCGTAGCCTAACCTCATC